>JAWWTY010000156.1:2492775-2527213 GCA_035222235.1 Margarornis squamiger
TTAAAAAAAAAATAAATTAATCTTTGAAGACAGGACTCTCCCTATCACAACTGGCTTTTTTACTTCCCTACTTTAGATTCAGATCTTCTGTGGGTAGGGTGATTTATTTTTCATTTTCTCCTCCATCCCACATCTTCCAACAAGAATTATACTGTCTTTTTCTAGGAAAAACAGCTATGAGCTGCGTTGGTCTAATTCTCTGTTTTGTTTCCTTTTAGGTTACATGCCTTTCAACAATTGTTTGGGGTTTTAGCCGAGAATGGCTCCATTCACACGCGCAAACCAAAGCAAAGAACCTAAACACCTCCCAGGATTGCAGGTTCTGGGAAAGGCGGCACTGCCTCTGGCAATTCCAGAAGTTATGTATCTTTATACACTATGGAGCTATTTAACAAAAATATTTCCTTCCTAGAAGGGAATCCACCATGCAGCTCACATTTCAAAGGTGTTCCTTCACAATTTTGTTTAAAATATCACTATATCTACTCATTGTCATCTGCTACCATGATGATCTACAAATCATTATATCATGATGTAAGAAAAAGAAAGTACTGTCTTCAGAGTCTGTAAAAACTCTGAAAGTTAATCAGTTTTCCAAAAATTCCAAACTTTTCAGTTTTCAAAAATGTATTGACAACCTTGTAAGACAATTTCTTTCTAAAAGCTAAGATTAATATAACAACATATTGGTTTTCATATACAAACAATTATGTTCTTCCCCAAAATAGGGTATCAAGGTGTGGACCCTTTAAAAAGACTCAAAACCAGAAGACAATAAAAATCTAATATTTGTATTTTTGTAGTCATGTGATGTTAAATCAAAAATCAGTTGGAGGAGGGATGAGACAGACTTGTGATTTTTGAAAGCAGAAAATGTTATTATTTATTGAAATTTTTCAGTAAATCAGGTAGTACTGTCAATGCAAAATACTTATTTTAAAGGACCATTTTATACTAATTTTCATTCTAAATAAATGTTAATTTATACTAAAGTTCCATAGAATCTTCTTTTATTCATACATTACATAAGCATACACAACATACAAATAGCTGTCCCAGGTGGGGCAAAAGGTCCTTCAACCTCTCTATTCATCAATAACAAATAAAAACTCAGTTATAACTCTTTTCTACTGAATTAAAGTGAACAGTCATTCTTCTCCTTGACCTTGTAACTACAGGATTTTTCAATTAGCCCTGAGGACAAATCTGAATCATGTGTTGCTTTTCATACTGTAGGAGTTGAGTCCAACATTACCATCAGCGTGCAATTTAAGTTTGGACAATACACCTTTGAAGATTCATGGAACCACACTGTTTCTTCGAGGTTTTTCTGGAGAACGTTCTCCAACCCTTTACTAATGGATTGATAACACTTTGCTGTACCTACTCTTTCAATAAGTAACTCTATCTACCTTTTTCATGTTCTTTGCCAAAGTTTGAGGTTACACTTTTATTAGCTTACCTTAGCAACACAGGACAGAATTGCCTAGAGGACTCAGGTCAGGAATTCTGAAAAAGACAGGGCATAAAATATAAAGCCTGTTACTAAAGAAAGCACACATGTTGTTATTTCCCACTCTAACAGCTGAAGACTTAAAATATCAGACTCATTCCTCATAGTACACATCCTACACTTCAGCACATCTTAGCCAAGGAAGAGACTTGTGAACAAGCAAATGTTTCTTATTTTCCAAAGACAAAACAGTCACATCAAACTGTCCTTATCTGTGGTACTAGCAGCTTCTGGCCTAAATTCAATGGCTTTTGTTTAACTTTTTTAATTGTGGAAGCTGTACACTTATTCTAAAGTTACCTTTGTCAAAGTCTAGGAGAGTATCGTGTCCTGTCCAGGTAGGGAACCAATATTACCTCCATAAGAGAGCACAATTGCCCTTAAAAACATGCTTTAAAATCTTTGCCGACAAAACCATCATTAGTAACCAGTAACCTGAAACAATCTGGTTGGTGATATATCACTTTTCAAAGTTCCAGTGTTTAATAAAATCGTGGGAAAAGTATTGGATAAAGAACTCTCAACTGTCAGAACCCTCTGGTTTTCTTTGTCAAGAAGCAATGAGTCTTGGCTGGTTGTTTTGGTTTTCTAGTTTGCCTAGAAGGTTCTAGGTGGGTTTTTTCCTCCCTTTCTTCTTTTTTTTTTTCCCTTCACATTTCCAACTCTGTTTCAACATGTTAATGAAGGCACTGCTAGGGAGTACAGGTAAGTGAGTTATTATATAAAGTGTTAAGATTATGGTTAACATCTCCACCTGTGTTTCAAATCCAGCTAAATGCACTAACTAAGCATGCTGCATGGACACTCTTCACATGATGACATTAAAAAAAAAAGGAAAGAAGGAAAGCTGAACAACACATTCCTGAGAAGACCAAACTGATGACCCAGAAAGCATATGGGAAAGTCCCTTTGAGAGCCTTTTTTATTCAATCAGCAATACTTCATTTTGATGTGATAGTAGGTGTTTCAAGCAATTATTGCAGTGCTCCAATTCAGCTTTTTAGATACAGCAAAGATCACTCCCATCAAATACAGAGCTACAGTAAACATAACTTGAAGAGTAAAGTTTTTAAGCATGTTTTGTCAGTTACTCTCTACGAGCCACCTGCTGAATTCTGGATGAAACTTAAGAAATTGGAGCTGCTTGTCCAAGTACTACATTGCTTGGAATACAAATTTTTCCCACCTCTACAAGAGGTTGCCTTCAGTAATTTGAATTCTTTTGATGAAAATATATAATCTTTCACAAGCTAGCCAGCCCAGACATGTGATTTAAAATTTTCATATCATATAAGTTGGTTAGTAGGGTTAACACAGAAATACATTATCAGGATGCCTACTTTCTGTAATCAAAAATAATTACATATTATATTGTTTCTGTCTTTTATAGGACAATACTAAGTTAAGACCACAGATAATAACTGAAGGGTTTTACAACCACAAGTAAAAATATTATTAAGAAACTAGGAAAAAAGATATCTTAGCTCATTTCAGCTCAAATTCAAAGAGGAAGCCATAAGACAGTTGCACTCTAATTAAGACTGTAAAAGCGTTCCCTACTTGTAACATCTTTCTACATGGGATTAAATTCTCCTTTTCCCTAACCTTTTAATCCTAATATTTTTCAACATTTAGTCAGCGCCCTGTTAGCTATTAGTATAGAGGCATTAGCTGTTAAAGGGATTAATAGAATCCAGATTTACCCAAATTTTACAGGCACAGAAAAAGCCAGAGAGGTTTTAGCGAGGCAAAAAGCGGGTTTATGTCCGTTTTAAACACCATGCTGCCACCTAGTCGACAACCTACTGAACTGTGCTGTCCTCGATGCACCGTGATCGCAGTTAAAGCCATGCAATAAAAATCAAACCACTTCCCAAACACAGGGTTGTCCAAGGATTAAGGTGTCAGAAGCAATGAGAGCCCCAATTAACTTCCCTGTCCAGTAGTAGTACTCTGCCAGCACAAAATGCTCCTTCACATGTCACTCATTGCAAAGAGGGTGGATGTATTCAGGTAGCATTCCCATGTGGTAGGTGCTACTTGCTTGTACTTATACTTATGAACACCTACACCGAGTGTAAAACAAGGAAATAATTAGACTTAATACCATCAAGTAAGGAATCAGTCCAAAAAATATAATATGAAGATTAAAAATATTTTCACTGAGGAATGTATTGAAGAAAACCATCCCCAGGAATGGGGAAGAAATCCAAAGACCTATGAAATTTAGTCTCATCAGTTAAGGGAGTCTGACTGCATCATTCAGAACCACACTGAGCTGTGGAGGGCTTCTTACATTACAGTCTCATTAAGGGGAATAAATTGTTCTCTTGGCTAAATCTAATCCAAAAGATTAGGGACACAGCAGCAGGAGGAGCAAACAATCTCCTGTGTCAGCAAGTTCAGTGATTACTGATATTTAACCTATTTCCAACACTTTGGAAGTATCCAGAAAGAACTGATTTCCCTGAAGGCTGGTTTGTTTCTTTTTTTTTTTTTTCTTCCCTCCTCCTTTAAAGGTGTCTGTCAAGACATACCACTGTTTCCTCTACAAACCATTCCTCAACACAACTTACAAGAACATTACTATTAAATACTTTGGTATCCCTATAGTAAAGCTTCAAAAGGAACTAAGTTATTATCCAAAAGGGATTAAATTATTATCTCAGTGGGGCATAATGTATGAAAATTGTTTATTTGCTGCCTGAGCATCATAGATAACATTCATATTAGTGACCAAAAGAATCCTCAGCATAGGAACAATGTACTAATTCCATATACATGCATCTAGCTATTGTTTTGAGTCAGGACAACTCTGCAGCACCACGTTTGGAACAGCTCCCACAGGAGGTCAGGAACGACAGGAGAAGGCAAGGACCAGCCTTGTAACCAGAACAGTTTTATGTCTCCTCCCCATGCCACAGCACTCCAAAACTCCAGAACAGCGGAGACTGCAGGAAGCAGACAGGGCTTCTCCTCCCTCTTTGGGTGCCCAGTCTAACACATGATCAACAGGTGCAGGACTTTGGCGGGACAGAACACAGGATGCATGAGCTTTCTGTAAAGATGCATTAGAATACCATAATTACATGTCATAGTGATAAAAAAAACTCCTATGCAAAAGACCTAAGAAATCAAAAAACAGCAACATTTTTAAGATGACACAAATATACTGAACACAGTACTTTTAGAGCTTTATTTTCCTGTTAGCCTTTACCATGAACGCGAGACGCATGACTGACATCTAACACAAAATACTCAGTGAATGATAAATTTAAACTTCCCTACTGAGAAAAACTTTCACAGCTTGAAGCACTCCACTGCTGGCTACACATTTAGCTACTTTTTTCAGCTAAAATATATCTTGCCATGGTTATAGCAACTGGCAGCTGGCACTGGGGCATCCGAGGAAACCAAACCAGAAAGGACACCAAGGGTTTCAAACCAGAAACGTTCCTCTGCAGTTCCCTGCAAGGCTGAAACACAGGGGGGATCAGACACAAGCAATGCAGTGAGCATCGCACGAACTGTGTGAGGATACACACGGCAGGAGAGGCACGCAGGGAAAGGAGGAGAGACCCTCCCGTGCTTTCTGGTGTGTTTGGATTCGGAACAGGCTTGGAGCAGGGGCTGACAGGAGATGTTAATGCGGTTTCCTCACAGACCTGTCGCGGGACGAAATTGTTCATATGCCACACAAAGCAAACAGCCTGCCTGCATTAAACAAGCATTTCCAGGCTTTGGATGGGGCATTGCATAAACAAGCCACACAAGAAGCAAGAGATTAAGCCTTACATGTTAAAAATAAGGAGAGACACTGCTCTCTCCAGCACAGGCCCCAGAGCGCTGTGGGCCCCCCAGGCTCAGCAGGAAAAACACCTTTTTTAAAACCAAACAAAAGCACACACACACACCTTGCTTTCCCCAGTTCCACGGGATCAGAGGAGGGTTATTCACTCCCGGCAGGCACAGCACGGAGCCCTCACCCCTCTCTGTGCTCCCTCGGGCCGCCACAGGCAGCACACCTCTGCAGCACAGCTGATTTCACTTCGCTCCCTGCACCCAACACCACAACACTTCACCTTTTCCTCCCCGGAGTGTAAACCTCCCGGGGAAAAAGCTCTGTTTCCAATCCTGCCACCTCCTTCCCGGGCTCCAATGCGGCCACCCTCAGGCCCGGGGCATCCTGAGGGGAGGGAAAGGGTTGGGAGTGGAACCCTGAGGGTGGAAAGGCTTGGGAATGGCACTGTGAGGGTGGAAAGGCTTGAGGATGGAATCCTGAGGGTGGAAAGGCTTGGGGATGGAACCCTGAGGGTGGAAAGGCTTGGGGATGGAATCCTGAGGGTGGAAAGGCTTGGGGATGGAATCCTGAGGGTGGAAAGGCTTGGGAATGGCACTGTGAGGGTGGAAAGGCTTGGGAATGGCACTGTGAGGGTGGAAAGGCTTGGGGATGGAACACTGAGGGTGGAAAGGCTTGGGGATGGAATCCTGAGGGTGGAAAGGCTTGAGGATGGAACACTGAGGGTGGAAAGGCTTGGGGATGGAACCCTGAGGGTGGAAAGGCTTTGGGCTGTCACCATGAGGGGAGAAGGGCTGGGCTGACATGCTCAGGGCAGAAGGGCTTTGTGCTGGGCAGCCTCATAATGTATCCAAGTACAGAAATAGAGTTAATCCTTCACCCTCTGGTGACACCCCGTAAATTCATTTTAAAGTGAAAGGAAACCAGAAGACAATTTGTTTTTTAAGACATACCAGGCACTGGGTTTTCCCCATCTCGTATGTCCCCCTGTGTAGTTCATTGTGTCTGAGTATTTTACCATAAGCTTTGTACTGCTTTTCCCCAGAGGTTTGGTTGTGCTGTTTCAACTTCTTTTGTTTGTTTGTTTTGGCACAATTAGATCTCTCTACTTGATTTTCATTCTAAACCATAACAACATGATTTGATTTTATGGCTACTTAGAGCACACACAGCACTGAGGAGAAGAAATACTCTCAAGGCAGCTTGTTCTGTAATGCCAGAAACCCTCTGGAATGCTCCCTGTGCCTTCGTAACACTGGGTGTCCTTTCCAATACACAATAATACGTAATAATACAGTCCATATTAGTCCTTATTAACCTCAGCAGGCACCACAGTAGTCATGCTCATAAGCCAGAGTCCTGGGGTTTCCCTGTCACAAATGGACCTTTACAGATGCATTGCAGCAAAAAGCCTCAGCTAACACACACAAGGCTGAGCAGTGAGTTGGTTGAGAATGTGTTTTCCCCACAGGTCATGGCTGTTTTGAGTATTACTGGAGGACTGGTGGAAATATACAACTGGAATATATTATCTGTTCAGAATGATCTGCCAGCGGATTTTCAGTTTTCCATGAAACTGACCTTTTATTTACACAAATACCTAGTTGGACCTTCAGCTGCAGAATCTCATGTATAGAACTCAATCCTGCTTTCCCACTGACTTCAAGATAAAAAGAGCCAGATAACACAAGCATAACACATTAAGTACAACTGGATTATTTAGAGATCAGATAATAAAAAATGGTTTGTCCCACTTTGCAGTATTCATAGAAAATGCTAAGAGAATTAAAACTGGAAATACTATATAAAAAACCACCACAACATTTTAAAGTTTCACTAAGGACAGTTTCAAAACTGTATGCTGTTATTTCTTACTTACGTAGCAACCATGGTGTCATCTTATGACTTTACCAAGTAAATAGTTCTCTGCCAAACTTAACATTCATTTTTTATAGTTGTCTGCATATCATTAATAAATCAATGGTGAAGTGCTGCATGGAAGAAGGCCTAGATATAAGAGGAAGAAAGGGGATACGAAGTCATACAAGTCAGGCAAAGCATAATAGGAGTATAATGTGCAAATAAGTGTTATAATGAAAAGGTACACAGGAACTCCTTTATCAAGGGTTTGCACTTGACTTGGAATGCGAGCTGAAGGGCCCGTTACTTTTGCTTCATCAAACTTGAAAGAGGCAAAAATAAACGGGATAAAGAACATGAGAAATAAATGGGCTTCCAGTAATTATTTCATTTCCTGGACAATAGGGAATAAAACTGACTCGCAGAAATGTGTGTCTGATATTTGAAGGAAACAAAATACAAATGTGAAGATAATATAGCAACCCTTTTATCTTCCTCTCTATGCTATAATTCAAATATAAAAGTACAAAAAAGGTATTTAACTCAAGATTGTTTGTATTTCACCTGGATTACTGCCTTCAATAACAACATGAACTTCCATGAAGGCATCATTTCTGTAAGTTGTATAGTGTCTGTGTTTTCAGTAAAGTTCCTAGCAAATAGTTATGTATATTTAGTGTTACAAATAAATCTCATTTTATGGAAAGATAACATAGTCACTGTGGAATGAGTTGCCTTTTTCCCCCCTGAAATCCAATTATTTACTTGGCAAACTTTTTGTTTTGAAACAACGATACCTGAAAATGTAATATTTTCCGAAGTACAAGTCAGAAAGCATTCTTCTGCCGAAGTTTTGAAATAGGTAATCTAGATCTACGAGACGGGGACATAATTTGGACTGTCACCAGTAACACGAGACTTATTGCTGCCAAGGCCACAGCTGGAAGCTGAGAAAGGAACAGAGAGGAGGGCTGACCTTCGTACTGGAGTTTACAGACAGCACTACAAATGAAAACAGATCAGCAATATTGGCCACGGCTGCTGTTGGAAACACTGATGTCTGTGATTCAGCACAGCACTCCAATCCTCGAAGTACATTTGGCAGCCTCAGTAGATTAACATATTAAGCAAGCCTGTATCACTGCTCTAATGGTTTTCACCAGGAATTCCAACTGTTAATCATGTGAATGTATACTTAAAAAAAAAAATCCCTTTTTGATGAAAAAACAAGTTAATTTTAAAATCTTCAGATGTCATCTCAAAACTGCATCCATCTACTGTAAATACCTGCTTTAGATCATGTGCCCATTTTTTAACCACAGAGTATATTTTATAAAGAAACATGCCAATCAAAGGCTATGTTTCAATAAATGCCTTTTCTTTCTCAGCAAATGCTATTGCTAAATTTGACCCATATTCAGTTAACTTAGACTTAAACCTGACAATATCATTGTTAACATGAGATATTTAATAAAATAGTAATGTGACATTTATGTAGAAATTTTGGAATCCATCAGATCATACTTTTAGAAAGCAATGTTTGCAGCTATATCCGTTTGTGTTGCATTGGTTGAGTTTGTTTGGTTTAAAATTCCTTACATACAAACTTATACCTCTGAAGTAATTTGAACATAGTACACAAAAGGAAAACATTAACTTTGTGTTTTCACTTTAGGTTATTTTAGAATTAGAGCATGGAACCACAAATTTTTACAGAACATTCCAGTGGTGTATGCTATTGGTCAAATGGTAAAAACGCCCAAGAGAGAAAATGGAAACATTCCTCCTATTTGGCTTGTGTTTATAAAACATTATTGTTCCATTCATAATAACTTTTCTGTAACTCTTTAATATGATCAGATCAATGCATCTGGAAGGCAAATTCCATTCCAGATGGACTGCAGCAAGTGGAGTGTTCTTCAGCCTTTCACCTTTTTTTTTGTGTCAAGCTCTCAGAAACCAACAGAGTATTTGTCCCCAAACAGTTTTAATTTGTTCTTCCAAGTTATCAACTATTGCATTTAGACTGCTGCTTCTTAATTCAGCATCAGTCTTTGTGTGATGGTTTTTCAACTAAGTAAGATGAGTTTAGAAGAAATATATCTATAGAAGAAAATATCAAAACACTGGAAGACTGAAATATTGTGAACAAGATCTACCAGACATGTTAAAAGAACTGATGAGTGAGATTCATTTTTGAAAATAATTAATACAGCTGCATACAAGTGTCAAAACAGTAACAGATTAAAACCAGGAATTCCTGAAAGACAGCATGTTCTTCTCATAGAGCACTGCTGTTGGAATCAATGGTTCTTATAGATAATAAGATAACTGCTGAGACATTATTTTGCACATGCTATGGAAGCAAAATTAAAGAAAACATTCTCTTAATGGAGGGAATAAATACTTGGAAGAGGAAAGTAAGATTCAAAAAGTCTTGCCTTCCTTTGGTTTGGCACCCAGGGAAGGAATTACTTGTTGAGAATTTACCAGAGGGGATTGACTTTGGCCTTCTCATTTCACCTCTGCAGAACAGGCTGTGTCTGCAGGTACCACAGTTGCTGCCCTGCAGTACCCCTTCACATTCACGACAGCCCAGACGAATAAAATTAGTGTATTACAGCCTAGGCACACCTTTGTCTGGTGCAATGGACCTTTGTGTAGCTGTTTTCCCTCTGCTTTACTCTTTCACCATGGCCAATTCATTTTTGCAGTCAGATTGACTCTTACTGTCACAATGCACCAGCAGGATGGGAAAACACCCTATTTGGGATCCCTGAAGGAGTGCAGAGGTGCCTATGGCCAGACCCCCCAAACCAAGTGGTTTCCTCAGAAACTGCCCCCTCTCACAGCTGCACAAGGGCTGGCAGGGGTTGCTGGGCACGGGGGCACGGGGAGCACAGAGATGCTGCTGCCCAGACAGCAGTGCCCACCCTGGGCAGGGGGACAGCCTGGCCCGCTCTGAGCCAGACCCCTGTGTGGTGCTGGGGCTCCTGCCTTGCAGGAATTTGGGACTCCTGGGTTCTGCTGAGCTCAGCACCAGAGTCCCACTTCTCTTCCTCCTGTGTTAAATGGGTCTGTAGGTCTTGCTACACTGTTTTGGTTACTTTGCTCAAACCAGGGTGTGGGAAAAGGGACACAAAGGAGGGAAATTAATTTCTTCCCATCATCTCTGCGTACCAAAAAAAATGTTCATGGACTCCTATCTTTGATTTTTACATCCTTTCAGTTTCTAGGGTTTCAAGTTTTTCGAAAAAGCTTTATGTGTTTGATGATCTTGGAGCAGCTGGATTTTCATTGTTTCTTCCTCTGGACACCTCTTCATTTTCTGAAATAGGCCACATTCACATCAAACAACCAGCCAGCCAACCAATGAACCAACCAGTGATGGCTCATAAAGCTCCATTGTTCTGCCTGTTGCAGCAGCATTCCTGATCAAGAAATCAATTAAATGTATACTTCCCCTGTAGCTTTTTGTTATCAAAGGCGCTATTCACAAGTTACTTACACAATGAACTGCTTCGCTGAGCACTCACCATCAAAAAAATATTAGCCCCCAAAAATGTCTGTTACAAGTGACAAGTTTCAAAATAAAGTTGGGTTTTCTTAATGTAAACTGCCTCCTTAAAGGAACATCAACATAATCTCATAGTTTTGTCGCATTAAGGGCAAACTGCAGTCACACTGTCAGCTAGTGTGTCACTTGTGCAGGGAGTGTCATGGAATAAACAAATAAATAAAGCTGCTTATGTGTGTGAAATAAAGTCTGTCTTAACATAATTTCTAGTACTGTAATTCTGAACATCTCCCAAGTAGCCATTTCCGATACCTTAAAATAACATCTTGACCTGTTTTTCAGTTATAACACTCTGCTCAAACATATTCCTAGCATTACAAAATAGTATCGGATTAAAATAAAATTAAATAAAGGTAAGAACAGATATTTCTTCTGTAATTAGCTCAAATAAAAAGGATGACTTCTTGATCGCATAAAACCCCACAAATATATATAATATAAAGTCAGTCACAATTATTCTTAAACATTTTTCTGGCATTTTTTAAAAAAATAGGTGTGGGATATTTATGTTATTAGTTTTAGTGTTATTTTTTTTTTCAAACAAGAAATAAAACTAATAAATACAACCAAATTCAACTGATGCTTTTATGGGAAACAGCATCAAACCTCAAATTAGTCCATCCTAAAATCTGAAAAACTTAAAAAGACTGAAGTCTCTCTCACTTTTGTTTTTCTTAATTGTGTTGCACAAAATAAGGTAGTGTAAGAGACTGGGGGGAGGGGAAGGATCAGAGACTCTTTGGCTCACTGGATGCATTACATTAATTTCTTAATATGTGAAGGAGTGCATTACCCCTCTAACAGCAATGGGAAATTAGTTTCTTTATTTCTTCATTAAGACTGTGGGAGGGAAATTAATTTTCTATTCTGGTTTTCAAAATTAATTGAATATATCTTTATTAAAGTGATAAATATATACGCATACTTTTTGGTTGAAAGAATTCTCTAAATTAATCCTAAACAGACATTTTCAAAGCACATGGGGTTTTTTTGTTGTTGTTTCACTTTGTGATGTTATAAAAAAACTGAAGAAACAGATCTTATAAACTCAATGAAATAAAGCTTTCTATAGAAAAAGGTATCTAAGTATCTGAAAACAGTCTTTAGGGAGTCATTTTAGCAGCATTAAATAGCATATTGTTTACTCTCCCTATTATTTTTGTACCTGTATTCTTGCAGCTTACATTGTGCACCTAAATGTCTCTGTCTTCATACATGTAGATATATGCATAAAAAAAAATATATTTTGATTGTTCTAGCAAGAAACCATAGTTCTTAGAAGTATCATCCACTTAGCTTGGAGAACGAAGCAAAGTACCTTGAGATGTCTGGGTATCATCATGTGTGTATTGGTACTTCGAAGAATTTACAAAGCATCCAAAAGTTACTCACTTTACTTCCTATGCCTTCACAGTTTTTATACCTGTTTGTGTTGTAAATCCATTTCATATGGGGTACATCCACCATTAGATCATGCTATTTTCGCATTTTTATTCTTTAGTACTCTTTTATACGAAATCGGCAAACTCAAAGTGAGCTTATGCCAGTAGGATTTTTTATTTAGCCTTCTATTGCATAAACAGTATAAACATTTTATGTAACATCTTTCTTACCCCAAAAAATTAGTCACAAGCATTTTTTTAGAGAACTTGGACACTTCAGCATTGGAAAAAAAAACCAAACTACTGATAGCAATAGTGATTCCACCACAGTGGAATCCAAGAGCTTATAACACAAAGAAAGTCAGATTTGTCAGGCCTTTAGAACCATCAAAGCCTTCATGAACTTTTGGCCTAGAGGCTCAAAAGAGTAAGAAAATTCATATCAGATTCATAACAAAATCCTCCAACTTAACTTTCCTTGTGTACCTCAAAAGCATTCAAGAGGGAACAGAACTTCTCATCCTGTGTTTAATGACAATTAAAACTCCCTACTATTTCATGGAGCCTCTGCATCCCTGCACAAATAAGTAAACAGGGCCCAGACTGTATCAACAGAGACACAGGTTATTTTAATTTAATCTTTTTTTTTCATTATTATTATTTTTAAACCCAAATGGCCAACTTTTCAATTTCTAGTATCTTTCACAGGAGTTACTGTATTAAAGAAAATCTAAGAAATAAATCAGAAGACATTTATTTCTGAAATTGCACTGCAGTACCATAAACCCAAACTAATTTTAAGAGAAGAGAAAGTGGAATACAGTAAGCAATTAAATAGGGGAGGGGGGGAATTACAGCTGACCTTCTTAATAGATGTTAATAAGCAGTTCACGTTTGTTTAGTAAAACAAATATCTTAGTTGTAGACACAGAAAGCAGAGGAATTATATATGCAAGATTTATGTTGGACAAAAGCAAGATTGTCTCAAAAGCATTCACACACCATGATTCAACCTACTTGCCTAATCCATTCCACTGGCATAGCTCTTCTCTTTCGAAACTGCCGACAATAAAGTTGCAAAATGCAACCCAGAGGAAGAGGTAGAACAAGTTCTTCACTTACTTATGTAACTTATTGCTTGATTAGTAGCTTGTTAAGAAAAAAATCTGAGTCCACACAGTATCTTTGTGAATATGTTAATAACAAATTACAAAGACAAAATAAAATTATTCTTTGTCCAGGGAAACACTTTAATGCATAGAGATGTAAACACAAACTTCAACGCTAACTCTCCTTTAGGGGAACAGAAAGAAGCAGAACAAAAGGAAATCTGTATAAAAATTAAGGAGCACACAAGATCTCAACTACCTGAGGAAATGAGTCAATGGTGAAATAATCAAAGAAAGCATCACCAAAAACCCCTCTTCCTTAGAGAAGAAAATCTATGATCCACACCATAATTAAAATGGTAATTTCTGTTGTGGAAGCCCCTTCCAATGGTTTGACATTTATAAAAATTTGAAGTCTGATATAGGCTTTTATCAATATAGCTGTTTTAATTGCCTCATGCATTCATAAAGAAGATTGTTGAAGGCCCTGTAATCCTCGCTGTCATACAAACTTCTGTCACATGTCCAACCAACCCACCACATTATTTCCTTCTCCCAATAATTTTTTTTTTAAATTTAAAAAAAAAATGCTCCACAAGATCAAGAAGAAAGGAAACTCCAGAAGACTCTTCATATCAAACTCTAAAATCTCCAGACTAAAAAACCAAAAAGCTACCAAAATAAAATACATAATTTAATAGAAAGCATCCTTGAACCATTTTGTGCCAAGGCTCAGTGACCTTTTCCAATGCACAACAATAGCTTTGCATGAATGGGACAACATAAGACTCTGGTTTTTATCCCTGCCATTGTGCACATTGCACACCCATTAGTCAGCTGAGAATGGCATCATAGGAATGCTGTGAACACAAGACCAGTGACCAGACTTCTGATCCAAACTCATCTGGTTCCTTCTTCATCACATGAACTTCCCCTTCAGTAATGGCACCACCGTTACAGGTGCCACAATGGCCACACAGCCTCCTACCTGCTCTTTGTCACCCACTGCATTGATTTGAGGGATCTGGTTTCATTTATCCAACAGTTTCTTCCCAGCCAAATTTTTCACCAATGTTCTTTTTCCTCAACTAAAGCAGAAGGCAAGTAATTGCTTGCTTACCTGCCTAGAGCAATACAGATTATGTCCCTGAGATGAAACTCTCCCCCAAGCATTAGTTTGGCATCCACTCTGAAATATTTTGCCTTTGATATAATGTCAAGAATTGTATATACACCTGAATGCTGTCACTAAAACTATTCTCTTGGGAACAAAGTGGGATCCATAAAGCAAGAAGAGACAGAAGGATTTGTACCAGTACTCCTTGCTGGACTGGTCTGGACTGTGGGGATATTGCTTACCCAAATTTTCTGCATATTTTCCTAGGCAGAGAAACTATTTAGGTGGCTCGTCATCACTGATCTTAATAACATTTTTCAGAAAAACTTCTGTCTAGTCTATAAGTGTTTTTAGAATCAGCTTTTAGACTATAATGAAGAATGACTGCATCCTCAACAGAGCTGTGCTGGCTTTACCTCACACATGTGGCATTCTCTCAGTTGGACTAAAACCCCAAAAACTCTCACTGATTGCTTCCTCAAATTCAACAATATCACTGTGCTCTTTATCTGGGTGTAATGGCCCAGGCAATTGTCCAGAAACTGTAATCAATTTAAATCAATATAAAAAGAACAGCAAAACATCACAACATGCAGGGGGAAAACACAGGTTAATGCCATTGTCTATTAAATCAATAAATATAAAAACCAGTATAAATGCGATCTATTATCAACCCTAACAACCATTACATCTACTTGGATAAAAGCACCTAAAATAAACACCTCTTGCAGTTAAAATTAGCTTCTGCTCACTAATGAAAATAAATTGAATTTTTAAGATTACAGGTCTAAAGAAAACTTAAAAATCCCTTTCTCGCCTTAAGTCTTTAAGCAACCCTCTCACAATCATAAACAAGTTCCTTGCGGATGGACCAAATACATACCAAATAGAAACTGCCTGTATCACAGCAACAAATGCAAAGTTTACAAATACATCTGCGCAGCTACCAAAACAAGTGCCAAGCATAACAGAACTATCAATATCTTGTGCATTAATGCACGTCAGAATCCTGCCTCGCTGCTGCAGCTGAGCAAAAGTCAAACACAGACAAACCTGTCAACCTGCTCTTACATTACGCCACCTACAAACAACTCAAAAGCTCCGTTTTGTTAGAAAATGGAACCTTTTCAAGACATCGCTCTGTCTTGTCTCCTTTGATCATAGATCCTCGGCGGGAACACTCAGAATGACAAATGGCAGCAGAGCTGTAGGAGAGAGCTGGAAGGGCGCCCCGGAGCTCCCTCTAGTGTGAGCAAGGACGGGACATCGGTTCAGTCTGAGATCTCAGCTGGGCAGAGGTGGGTTACTGAGCCAAAAAAGTAACGCTCAGGAGCTACATAGGAGCCCCAGTTCCCAGGAAGTTGGGATACTGTGGGAACATCAGGGCTTTTGTTCTACTAGAAGACAGTCTCACAGAATCAGAGGATGGCTGAGGTTGGAAGGGACCTCTGGAGGTCAATCATCTAGTCCCCAAACCCCTCCAGAGCAGGGCCACCTATTGCCAGCTTTGAATATCTCCAAGGACAGAGATTCCACAACCTCTCTGGGCAACCTGTGCCAGTCCTTGGTCATCTCCTGAGCACAAAAGAGTTTCCTTACATTCTGAGGAACCTCCTGTGGATCAGTTTGTACCTGCTGCATCTTGTTCTGTCACTGGGCACCACTGAGGAGAGCCTGGACCCATCTCCTTTACATCCTCCCTTCGTCGATGAGATTGTCCCATCCCTTGTGGCCAAGAACTTTCATTCTTGCCCAATGACCTTAATTACCAAGCCCAAACAGGCTCTTTTCACTAATCAAAAAGTAGCTCACCAAAACTGCACCAAGAAAAGCCAGGAACAGATTTTCATCACACTGCTAGAAGGCTTTGATATGATTTTTTTTTTTTATCCTGTATATATTTGGAAGAGCATAATGTAATTTATCATGTCTTTTATTAGACCAAACAATATAGCTGGAAAAACAGACATTTCTACAGGAAGGTATAAGGGACACCAGGGAGCACCTGAAAAAGAAACTCTTTTTCAAGTATGGCCTGGTCTACAAAAACCCTTCTCTACAGCATGTACTGTTTGGAACGGGGTAACAGGTTTGCCCAAGATACTGATGTGGTTGCCTTTCTTGTTGACATGTTTATTGCTGAATAAGATAGTGATGTGAAATGTACAAAATCAATAATTAAAATCTGTTAAGCTCAATCACCTCCAGTAAAAAAGCACTACTCCTAAATCAACCCACCTGGAGAGAAATTTAGTTAGCAAAGATAAGAACTTCAAGTAGTTTTGAATAAAGGACAAATCTATACCATATGATTCAGGAAGTCAAATAAGCCATTACAAAGAATGAACCAGTTACACACAGTTCCAAGTGAAGTTTTAAAATACAGGTAAATGAGCATGCTAGCTAATATGGCCAATAAATTAGAGATATTTTTAGAAATATGAGTTATATATTCTCCCAGTGTTAAAAGCAAGTGACAAAAATTAATTTCCTATTTTTCCTCTCTGAGAATATCTCTAATTACCTATCTACTATACTGTATGTTGGTATTTATCTGAAAAAGTTGATGAAAATAACATCTTTAATGATGGTTCCGTCTTGCTGAACTTCTTCATCACATAGCTTGCTAATCAAGGCTCTTTCACCTGAAAAATTACTTCACAAGTAGGAAAATAACATGCAAAAGATACTTATACATTCTGTCATGCTAAAAACTGCATATACACAGGAAATACTCCATTTACCCTAAGCCCTGGCTGCACCCTTTTTTACTTAGATTTATCTTTTCGCTGATCTCTACAACAAATGAGAGCACACTTTTAGTCATTACCTATACCATAACCCTAACATTTTAATATTTCCTTATGTAATAATTAACTTGGGCTGTGTTCACTGTTGTCTTTATTCCTGCTGTAATAACATTGCTTTAAACAGCAAACTTGAGTCTTAGGGTTGGGACAGAAAAAATTCAGATATAGTTTAGAGAGAAGGGTGGCTCCTACCTTGGGGATAACAGAATCAATGCATACCTGGTGGGTGGGCAGGGATAAACCTTATTGAGCCTTTCTTTGTTGTTGTGTCTCAATAAGGATGTGTCGTGATGGCATAGCATGGGAAAGGTTTCCCTCATTGATACAAGAAGGAGCTAGAGGACTCATGCATGCTTATTAGTCCTTGCTGTTACAACCTTCTCACTCACTTTACTGTAGAGACAAACATATAAACATGTTACAGAATTTTCACACAACCATTTATCTGTTCCAGTCACCCTCAGTGAGGATTTCACTGACAGTCCTCAAGATCAGAGACTGCAACACAGGCTGAGCTCAGAGGGACACACAGGAGAAAGCCACAGTCTTTTCCAAAGCAAAGACTACTCTGGTGTGTTTTGCAGTGTATAACAATATATTCTTGTTATATCTCAATAATAAATAATCTATCCTGCTTATGTTTTCTGTGGTATGCTTTTGAAAAGCCTCCACCACACCTGCACAAGCACACATGCACACACAGACAGAAGACACAAATTTTTTGCTAAAACTTACACAGTCAAAAACATTTGAGCAACCTTTGGTGAGTGCTAAAGCTCTGAAGGTCTCTCCCACCAGAGTTCCACAGCATCCATCCTCAGAGCAGGGGTGAGGTCCAGCAGAGAGATGGGCTGGAGCTGATCCATCTCTCAGTCCACACCTGGAGCTTTCTCCTCTTACAGAGGCAGTGCTGGGCACATCCACTCCCCAGACAGCATACATAAGCAATTCCAAAATCTTTTTCCCTTCCTATTAATAAGGATATACAAAGGTGGCGTAACACAATGGAGATTCACCTGCTGCTTGTACAACAGAGGTTGCTCATACAAAGTTGTTATGACACATAAAATGTTCCCACCTATGCATCCAGGCATTTTACTTCCACTTAAATGCACCACAGAGTTCCTGTGCATTCATGTCCTTGCACTGTAGCTGTCAGCAGCTATTTTGCTTGTTGACACCACCCTCACTGAGACAGTCAGGTAGGAACTTGGGGTGAGGGCTGAGTAAGAGGGGCATGGGAGAAAGTTGTAAGGTCCTTTACAAAGCAATGCCAGTTTCTCATGTTTTCCAACATGTAGCAGCTAAGTATTCTTCTCTCCTTAGTATTATCTAGATAATAAACAATCTGTACTGCTCTTTTCTTATAAAATATTGTTATCTTAGCTCTCCACTGCGTTATAAGCACATACGTAATCATACTACAGAATTTGCTGTTGAGATCACCACCACCTAAAAAGCATTAGGGCCATCCCAGCTTTTAAGTTACATAGCCATCAAGCACCTCTTAACTGCAGTGTGTTGATGTCATAAAGTAAATATTTAACTACAGTCATCATTCCTCCCAACAGTTCTCCTTATTTCACACATCAGAAGTTTCTGGTTTTCTTTAGGGAATATCTGATCACTTCCACTAGTGTTACCCAATACCCTCTCATTCTACTCTTTCCTGCTTCTGTATATACAAGTCACTCCAGCACTTAAATAAAGAATACAATCCAGAGTCACTACCGAGGACATGCAGGCAGAGAGACACATCACAGCCAGCCCTTGGATTTCCTGGTAGCAAAATTATTCCGCTCACGTGTCTCCAGAGTTTCTTTGGTGTGCAGCTTTAAACCCAACCCAGCCTATCCCGGAATTTTTCAGATATTTAATGTTCCCAGCGCGCAGTCTTAAACAAATTCTTACAGCAAATGTGAAGTACTTAACTGCTTCTCTCTTGTCCTTTGGAGAAGCCAAAACAGCCACAGACAGATCGGTGTGCTCAGCCTGAGCTCCGTACCGGGCTGCTCCTCTGCACTGGGGAGGAGGGCGAAGGGAGCCCCTGGGGCGGGTTGTGTACTGGTGCAGACCGGCCTCACGCATTTCAGGGAAACACCTCGGCCCCTCTCTAGCCTGTAAGGCTAAGGTTTGCCTTCACTGATTAAAAAAAAACAAAACCAAAAAAAAAAACAAACAAACAAACAAAAAAAACCACAAACCCACTAAAAGTTATTTGCACGTGTGAAAAACCCGCGGTTTGCTGCCGGGCTAGGAAAGCTCTGTGTTGACAAACCACTGCAGGTGCTGTTGGGTAAGGAGTTACCTTCGGATCGCCGCCCCGCCCAGCTGGGCAGGCACACCCTGCCCTGCTCCTGCTCCTTCCCTTGCCCCTGCCCTTGTCCTGCCCGGCTCCTGGCCCTGATCCTGCCTCTTTCTCGGCTCCTGCCCGGCTCCTGCCTCGGCTCCTGCTCCTGCCCCTGCCCCTGCCGCTGCCATCGCGCCCAGCGCCTGCCCTTGGGGGAGCGGGGACAAGGCAGCTCCTCCGCACCAGGGAGCAAAAGGCCGGGTTTAGCAGCAAAAAGGGCTCGCAGAAGGCCAAAGGACCTGCTGCCTTCCCCGCAGGGCGCTCGGGGCGGCGGCTCAGGAGACACACAGGTGTTCGCAGGCAAAGCCCAGGGAGAGCCGCGGCACCGCCGCCCCCGCTGCCCCTGCGGTGTCCCCTTTCCCCGCAGGCTCCAGGGGCGTTCCCAGCCCCAGCCCCATCCCCATCCCGATCCCCATCCCGGGCTCGGCCCCGTGACTGCGCCGCGCCCCGGGCAGGAGGCGGCGCCGCCGGAGCAGCCCCGGGAGACGCTGCCCCTCCAGCCGCTCTGCTCGGGGCAGGTAAGGAACTGCGGGAATTCGGGAATTGCGGGGGGCTGCCCGGGGCCACCCGCCTGCCCCGGAGCCTGCCCGGGCCGGGGGTGCCCCTCGGAGCCCTCGGGCGCGGTCGCGTTTGAGTCCGCGAAGAGTTAGGGGTTTATTTCGCTCCCACTTCCTACAGCCGCCCCAGGTGGGAGGGCACGGGCAGCGAGGTGGGCAGCGGCTTTTCCCCCTGCCGAGGTGGAGTTTGCACCTGCTCCCGTCGGCGAGCAGAGGCGTGGCTCCCCGCGGCTTCGGAGCGCACCTGGGGCACCTGGTGCGGGATGTCTCCCGGGAATTCGCCAGCGGACGGGGCTGCCGCTGCGTTCCAGCCGGGAGAGGGGCGCAGGAGGCGGCGAGAGCGGCCCCGGTGACTTGTGTGGATGTTACACAACGAGACAGGCAGGACCAGTTCGGAGCGGTGCCTTTCCTCCAGGGACCCATTACCCTCAGCTGCGTGTAGGTGCTTGCGCTAGATGACTTCATTTGTGGGGATTCACTGCGGGTTCATCGCTGACACTTCAGAAGATTGCGCTGTCATTGTTTTTTAAACTCACGTTAGTTTCTGTCTGACAGATCCCGGCCATGTTCGCGTTTTTGGCAGTGCTGTGTCAACTGCATGTGGTGGTGGTCGCGTTTCCTCACTGCCCGGGGAGATTAAATAACCTGAAGCAACCTGAATGGAAAGATGGTAACTTAGTTTTAACATGACTTTATCCTTTCCAAAATTGTATCTAACTTTGCTTTATTGTTGATTTTTGTTGTTGTTGTTGTTTTTTACTTTATTTTAAAAAAAATCTGTTTTCTGCTTGATTTAAGGATATTTGAATAACTTTTGCTGAAATGATTGATAATTGACTTGGGTGTCGATATTAACTATTTATCAGATCTAGTAGTAAGTGCAGATTGGGACAATGGAGCTTTCTCTAAGTTTTCAGGATTATTGTCATTGATATAACTAGAATTCTTTAAGTAAGATCAACATTGAGAAAGTTTTAAATCTGTACTAAGACCATATAGCTTCGGTAGTATTTGAGCACATCACAGTTGTATTTGCCTGTCTGAAATTGCTTTATGTTTGAAAAGGTTTATTTGGTTGTTTTTTGAAACTGATATATTTTCTCAATACCCTGTCCCTTTACAACACCTGGAAAGACAAGCATAGTGCTGCTGTTGCAGTTCCTCAGTTTGGAGGGACAGAAGTGAAGAGGAACTGATGTAGGAACAAATTAAATTCCCCAGAAGGACTCAAGCACCACGATGCTAAACCATGTGATGCTCAACACTTTAAGCATCAGGGCTTCAAAAAGGAATTTGTAACTTAGCTGTCCAGTCTTCTCAGTGCATAAGGAGTGCTGAAACCTTAACATGGACTTGAAAAAGTCATCACATTGAGCAGGAGGCTCCTTCAGGGCAGGATGTGGAGCCGAAAACGTGGCTAGCAGAAAAATGCTTGAGACAGATCATTTGTTAAAATCCATACTGCTCTGGGCATAAAACATCAGGCTGCCTCTTTCCCACGAGTTCATGGCACAGAACCTGAAAACAGGCCCAGACCACTCCTCCTCTAGAGGAGAGGGAGTTGGACAGAGAAAGTCCCAACTCTTTATCCAGTAATTTAGCAAGTAGAACAGTTGCCAAGGGTATGGGGATTGAGAGGTTCCCCTTTCGGCATTTTCTGAACATCTTTTACCAACAGAGTTACTTTACTGAACTTTTCAGGTCCCTCACTTTTAGGAGAGAATTCAAATTCATCTGTTTCACTCCTGAAATACTCTTTAATCACCAGGTTGCAAGTAAATTGGAGATAGAGATAAGTGTATTTTGACTATATGACAAAGGGAAAAAAGTGCAGATAAATGGACAAAAAAAATCTGAAAAGAGAAAAGGATCCATGTGTCCTTGGCAATTTGGGTCCTAGGCTTGCCTATGTATTCCATTTTAGTTAAAATGCATCAATTACCTAAGTTAATTCTGAAGTATAGCTAATACTACTTGCATGGTAGGGAACGAAAGGCTGCTCAGCAAAACAGAACATCTCTGTTGCAGAAGACTGAAGTTATTTTCATGATTTGCACTGAACCAAGAATATTGATAATATGTTTTTCCCATGTAATTATTTTCCCTTTCTGCTTGTGGGTTTGGGGTGGTTCTGGTTTTGGTTTGGTTTTTATTAAGTCCTTCTTTTTAGGTATAGTATAAATATTTTAAGCTCAGATTTTCTTGCAATTACTTTAGAATAACAGATTTCCCTTCCTACAGAAATACATGTGCACACGTGGCTCCTTCAATATATACTATAATAGTATGTAAATTATATAAAATCTGTAATATTTAAAAATGCTGTACTGTTCCTTTTATATAAGACATAAACAACTGATATGCAAGTCACACTGCAGTTTTCTCAGTTTTCAGAGAGTAAAGCATTTTGAGATACCATTGCAAGATCTAACAGTAACAATTAGGGTAAGAATTCCTGAACGATGGGATAATCTAGCCAAACAGGCTAACGAGCACAAAGCTAATTTGTAGCTGAATCTCATCTCCTTTTTCAGTGTCTGGCTTGGTATGTAACAAAGCAGTTTCTGCATTACACTTGCAAAAATAATCCTCTAGTCACTTTGCTCAACCAAATAGTCTGAATTTCTTGGATCCAGATTACACTTTGACTGAAAACCAAGCCAGAAAACTAGTTTTGACCTATAAAGATTTCTTTTTTTTTCCTTAAGAAACTAGCAAGAGCAGGCTAAAACTTGACTGTGGAAAATGCCTGGTGAGGAAATACATTCCTGTATTCCAAAGCCTTCTACGATTTCACTCACTGTTCCGGAATCTCACCTCACAACTTGCTCCATGAGGCCTCATGAAAGCCTGTAATATGCACAAAAGAAGAATTAAATGTCCTCAGAAATGGCTGTTGTCAGTAAAACTCATATCGTGGACTAATTTAAAACAAATAAACCTGGCAATATGGCAACCATTACATTAAAACTTGATGCCACGATTGTGAAGAGAACAAATGTAAAATGAATAGGACTCTGCTGCCATGACTTAGAAACCAAATTCCATAAACAGAATTTGGTACTCACAGATACCCAACTATTGACAAATGCACATTAAGGATTCTTTAGAAGGAAGAGTTGTATGGGTTTTTTCCTTCCCCCACCCCAGCTAATCCCCTTGTCTCCTTCCTGCAGCAGGTTTGCTTGGTTTGGATCTGAATGAATTTCTGCCTTATGTGACTATAACTTTGCTCTGAAGAGCTCCAGTAAAAACTGATACCCACATCCCAGAAGGGATAATACTAAAACTTGACCAACAGCTCTCAGGACAATCAGGTTCTCTTGGCCAGTATAAGGAATAGCTGAAATGTTTTCTGAAAAAGGAAAATATGTTTATTTTACATTACATAGAAAATACAGCAGTGAAAAAGACATTTAAGAGGAGACCTTGACATTTCTTTTTCTTGTATGTAGTTGAGAGATGCTTGGGGAAGAAGTGATCTCAGTGTGCTCCTTTAGGATATTAACCATTCTTTAAAAATATGCAATTTAGCTTTCCTAACTTGTTTTAAAACAGCTTGATTTTTTTTTTTTTTTAATTAGTGTTCACATCTGAAAAAGAGGCCAATTTATTCATTGGACGACACCTTCTGAACAACAGATTTGATTTTGAAGCATTCACAGCAGATAACCTGGAAAGGGAATGCTATGAAGAAGTGTGCAATTATGAAGAAGCAAGAGAAGTCTTTGAAGACCCCGATAAAACGGTAGCAGTTCAAACTGAATTTAATATATTGAGGGAGGTTATTGACTAAATCATGACTGTACCCAAATACTGTAGCCCCTCTGCCACAGCACTTAGAAATGCCTGCTTATTTTGCCCTAAAAGTAGATGGCCCAGTTAGATGGGGGTATTGCTCTAGATAAACAGTGAATGCACTTGAAAGTGTACTATTGTCTTAAAGATTTTAGATAAGGGCTCCAATTCTGCAAATACAAATGAAGCTTGAGAAGTCTCACTTGTAGGAATTCCTGGTTTTTTCAGACTTTTTTTTTTTTTTTAATGTGTTTCACATGCTCTCTGTATTAATTGGCTGATCCCATCGTTGTGTCATGCCACAGAAGTGTTTTGGAAGAGATCCGTATGGAGTAAATCTGCAATTCAGCTATTGCTGAGTATTCCTATAGCATTATCTTCTAAATCTCTATCTGTATGTAGCTGGGAAGAAACCTGGTATGAAAAAGAGAGAAATGTAAGAAACTCTTCAGCCCAATGAGGGAATGTGAGGAGTGTGTGAAAACTGGCCCTTGCCACAGGCAGGAAGAATCTCTTTATGATTGTAGGTGTGCTCTGCACTAAGCTGCAGAAAGAGCAGGAATCACTCCTGTTCTCAGCATGGAAATGTGAGTTTGCCATTTCTAGCATTTTCCTAAGAAAGAGGTGCACGTGTTAAATTGGAATCTTAATGGAGTCTTGCTGGGTAGCAAAAGTGGAAATTACAGCTAAGCACATTCAACATAAAAGTTTTTCTCTTCAATGAATCCCATTATTTTTCTTAGCTCATATGAATTCAAATACTGTTCATGCAGATGTCAGATTCTTAAGAACCTAACTCTGCCTCATAAATACTCTCTTGTAAGGATTTACAAAGATTAACTAAGCATTTTTTAGGGTCAGAATATATGTTAACTTCTACTGTAATCAGGCAGAAATACGGTATAACATTGGACAGTTTAATACACTTTTTTACCAACTGGAATTTTTATTTTTATTTTTTTTTTGTGAAATGTTAATGCAAACTTGAATGTTTAGGAAAAGTACTGTGGGACGGGCAAGTACAAATCCTTCAGCAGGAGTTGCTTCTGCCATTATTAAATTTTGCCTAAGGTACCATATTAAAGACAAAGTCAATAGGCCTGTCCATTAAAAATCTTGTTCTTTTTGGGTTTTTACAGATGGATTTCTGGAAAGACTATTCAACTAAAGGCCCTAAAATAAAAATTGGTAAGTCATCTTCTTTTTTTTCTTATATTGCAATATTTTCTGTTTGTTATAATAGTACATTCTTAATACACCATGCATTCAGTTAGCAAAATCTGATTTTCTTTACTGAAGATCACTATGAACTGTGAAAGTATATTTCATTATCTGATATAATAAAACATACAGGAGCACCTTAGAATGGGATCCATTATAAGTCTATAGCTAAAAACAATATAATTTTCTTGGCCATTTCTTTATTACACAATTGGTAAACTTGGCAAGAATTATGTGGGTGCTTTCTGTGGTTTTATTTTGTTTGTTCTCCCCCCCCATTTCTTTAACAATAATATAACAGTCTGAATGAGGCTCAGTGTAGTGTGATGCCAGATGTTTAATAAAAAACTGGTCAGTATGACTTGAGGAAAAATCTACAGCCTGATCAAGGTCAAAAGTACATGAAGTAATACTTGGAAGGCATTAGAAGACTGACAGTTTTATGTACAGAAAAGGGAATATCTACTCATTTTTGCTTTAAGCTGACTGTGAATGACACTCCTGGGTTGTATTCACAGATATTATGACTGTTCACAGCAAGCTAGACATTTGTGGAAGGAACAGCCTTATAACACAGCAAAAGTAGTATTTTACAGTGTAAACTGCTTATTGTGTAGATGGAAAGAATACATAATGAAAAGAACCCATGTTTTATCTTCAGGTGATGAGACACTACAAAAGATCAATGTTACAGGACTTCTCATCAGTCTAGTTGCTGCTGGAGTGCTGTTGGTTATAATTGCACTGACTGTCTTCTACTGCTGCAAAAGTAGATGCAAATCAAGGCAACCACCAGGGTAAGGAATTTCACTGCTTAAAAAAACCAACCAACCAACCAAACAAAAACAAAAACCAAACAAACAAAAAAAACAAACCCCAAAACACAAACACACACCAAAACAGACTCTTGCTTAAGAGTGGACTTTAAAAATCACCTCTAACTGTATTCTCAGAGAATCCAATGGGAGTTCTAGCTTGTACTTGCCTGGAAACAAAGTTAGGTGAGCACTAGCAGTAGTTATGCTGAAGTTAATAACACAAGGACATAAAAACCACTTGCAGACCCAAACCTTTGGGTTTGCTTTTTTTGTTTGCTTTTTTTTGTGTGTGTGTGTGTGGGCATGTGTTCTGGGTTCCAAAATATTCTTACTAAAAAGATGGAATCATTTTACTAGATTAGGGCCTGCAGTGGAAAGTCTAAGGTGTTCTGTTCACTCTTTAAAGCAGGCTGTATGCTCTTCAAGGCATGTAGTCTACCTCAGATGGGAGATGAACTAGTTTGGAGGAAAAGCTTCTTTACCAGTTTTCTATTCCTGCTTGTTTCTTTATCCTAAACTCAAAAGGAATGCAAGAGGATTCTGTGCTTCCTCTTCCTTATAAATTTCACATTACTGAGCTATTCTTATCCTGTGGTTTGGAGAGAGTATTTGGCTTCTGGTGTTCATGATCATTGAAGGCATGTTTCTCTCTGTTGTGGGTTTTTGGTGGGGACATTTTTGGTTTGGTTTGGTTTTTGTTTATTTTATGATTCAGACTTTTTATTCTTTCTTCTCTTTAAAAGAGAAGTTGCCAATTAATATGCTGTTACCTTTGTTCAGGTACTTGGATTACACAAGAAGCAGAAGACGTAGTTCAACTAACATCTTCAGAAGGCATGAAGAATTTTCTTTAAACCCACTTCCTCTCAGAACTGAAGATTCAGGACTCCCCACTTATGAGCAAGCAGTTTCTTCAGATGGACAACATAATGTGCCACCACCCCCTTACCCAGGGCCCCCAAGAGGAGCACGGGTATTCAGAAAGTCTATGTCACTTCCTACCCCCACAAACCTCCTTCTGGGCTGAGGAGGGATTACTGAAGCATAACATACTTTTGGAAAAGTGGATGCTACCTTGCATATTGCAAGATGACTTATAAAAATGTGAAAGATCTTTAGGACAACCAGGAACAAGAGAAGTTCCCATTTGGGAAAAGAGGTCACCTGTTGCAAAGACTGCAGGACTGTTCTTTGCACAAAGTCACTGTGCTAAGAGGGGGGATACATAAAGAGCAAGTCTGGTACTGCTGCCCTCTTCCATATGCACTTTAAGCCATCCCATCAAACTATTGATGTTTCATTAGTAGTTTTGTCTTTTTTCTTCAGAAGGACAGTATTTTAATTACTCTTATTGACATGAACCAGTTTTTGTGATTTAGTACTTTAAACCACCCTAAGAAGTCTACTTTGTTGTTTGATATATTCACTTCCTTGCTGTGTGAAAATTATTCCGTCACTTGATCTTTCAAATATAGACATATATATATATATATATATAGTCCTGCTTCTGGATTACACTGGTTTGTTTCAGACATTGATGGTCACACGACTTAATTTGTTGTATTTTTGTGGTTCTAATTTTGGATCAAGAGGAACCATTAATTACATGGCACACTATCAGTTCAGACAAAGTATACTTTTATCAAATGGTTTTGATGTTCAACAGTAGATACCAGGTCAGAGAGAACTAAGTGGAGTACTGTGGGTCAGGGGATGTTAAGCAAAGAGCTAGAGATTTGTCCCTTGTTAAAAAACTACCCAGGTTTCACAGCTAATGTTTCTTTCATAATTTAAAAACTAAAACGTTGAAAAATACATTTAATTTTTGAATCAAAGGCCAAACTACCCCACAGAAGCACGTTGATAAGTATCTATTGCACTACTGGGATGCCAAAATATCTTTAAGTGGAACAAAACATCATATTAGATCAATAACCAGTATCCATGGAGCACCAGTCAAGGACTTCAGGGAGTTATTTGGTAACTATCAAAACAATTCCTCTATCTACAGCTGTAGCCACCAGTAATTTTACATCTTACTAAAATACCAACCCCCCAGCATTATATGGCCTACAGATCTTGCTGAGCAAGTTGCTGACCAGCACTTGTGTCCCTCCATCTCCTCAGCCCGGGCAGCCATATCAGGGCTGGTGTTTTCTTATTCAACAGTGGCTACACAGTTACGTACAAGCAATGAACTTCTTTAAGAAACAAATCCCCCTTTTCCCCTCCACGTTGGATCAATGCTGTCAGCAGCAAATTATATTTTAATTTCATGCCTAAAGTGCACTTTATATAAATATAGTTAAACATGTAACATTTAAAAGTAGCAGATTTGGCTTTTGGCAAGTCACAAATATCTTTGCAGCTCCTTTCTTGTTGAGAGATGGAGCAATCCCAGAGTTGGGATGTTCCAACTCAGTTCTGCCCTACTTGTAAAAGCATTCTGAAGTTCTTGGAGGTTACTGTTCTTTAAGACTGAAATCACTGAATTGTGTGAGGTCACTCAGGTTTGATAACCAAAATACAAGGTTATGATGGAACTGTGGAATGACAAGCTTGCAAAAACATTCTCCCATATTTCCTTTTAATTTAGCTAACATTTTTTAAGTTTGAATGTGCATTTTGAGCTCCAGAGCACACTTCTCTCTAGATTTTTTCCTGGGACTCAAAAACTACTAATTTAATGGAACTGACAGGAACATTTTCAAGGAAAGGGATTTCACGGGGCTTGCAAGAGTTCAGAGATTCTTTCATGTTACTACAGTGATATATATTCATCTGGCAAAATCACATTTTCAATACACTACAGAAATTGTGCAGAATCCGATTTAATCACCAGAAGTTTCATTTTTCTACTATTCCTACAAATCATTTACAATTGATTCCATGCCATATGAGCAAAAGCTTGTCCTTCATAATTAATAAAAAACCTTAAGATGGCATAACTTTAACACTGTAGTGCTTTGGTGACTAAACTGCACCTTCAGTAGGGTAAAACACTCCAATTTACTCAAAGAGTCTGCACTTTAGACCCTGAAGATACAGAAAAAATGCAGTGAGTGACATTCAAATACTGGCTGCACGTAACATGACAATTTGCAACGCGCATTCTGCCCATTATAAATAAGGAGCAAAGTTTAAAATGTAGTTCAATACAATATAAACTTACCTCTCATTGTAGAGGGAGAAAATCCCTTTGAACAGCAGTTGTTTGGGTTGAGTTTGGTTTTCCCCTTTCATACACTGACTCCTGGCCCAAGACACTTACCTTGTATCTTGTCTCTTTGTAGAACTTGTGATTCAACAGGGTTAGCAGAGAGAAAAATCAGCAAGAGGTATGTTACAGTGATTTGTGAATTTAGAAGTGTTGCAAATAACTGTCCTTAAGCAGCCTTTACAAGGGCACGTAGTAGGACCAGGGGGAATGGCTTTAAACTGACAGAGGGCAGGGTTAGATTAGATATTAGGAGGAGGTTCTTTGCTCTGAGGGTGGTGGGGCACTGGAACAGGTTGCCCAGAAAAGTTGTGGATGCCCAATCCCTGGAAGTGCCCAAGGCCACGCTGGATGGGGCTCTGAGCAACCTGGTCTAGTGAAAGGTGTCTCTGCCCACGGCAGGGGTGTTGGAATGGGATGATCTTTCAGGATCCCTCCCAATCCACACCACTCTATGATTCAGGAGGAAGAGAAGGACATAGACTTTGAGGAGCCAACCAGCAGCAAGTTTAATTTGATTTTGGACTTTCTCTCAAGGATCATTGGGAAAGACAGTGGATTTTCTGTGAATTAACAGAGATCTACCATGACAGTTGAAAACAGAAATGTCTAAACAAAACACTGGTATTCTTTGTCTCTCAGAGTAGGTTTACACATGTCACACTAAAAGCTGTTAGTCATTACCTTGCACAATTTTCCCAAACTTAGCCCTATTAGCATCATACGAGATTACAGCATGCAACTTCTTATAAATCAGGACAGTTTATTAATTAGAGCAAATAACTGAGGGTCAGAAAAGTGATCTCTGGCTCTGTCAACTGAAAAATAAGTCTACTGAACCCATTTATTGCTGCAATAAGAAGGCCTGATATTTCATTTATCAAATCCTCTGATGAACAGTATTACAAGCATTATGCATGTATAGGTTTTGGGGGGAGTTTTGCTGGGGTTTTTGTGAATTCATTACAACAGCAAAACCAAAGTCCCACATGGAAGTGAAGTTCCTCAACACAGTTCATGAAAATGTGAGTAAAGAAGTGTTTGATTCAGGTCCTGTCAAAGTCTATGAAGCTTTTCATTGGCTTCAGCTGAACTGGGATTGGATCAAAAAATTAAATAACCGATCTCTTCAGGTAATAAAAAGTATAATGCTCTGCCAAATTATTTACCACAACGTTGTTGCCAAACCCACTTTAGAGTAGTCTATTGTTACAAGGATGCCTGCTTATATTAACTAGAATGTTTGAGGCTGATCTGCCCTTAAAAGTTATATTGGAAATTTGGAAAGCATAGGAAAATTCCTTATCATTCCTCAGATTACCAGCTGTGAGTAAGATGCATTCATTACCTGTAGGTTATTAGCAACACTGTTTAAGGCTTTAAATGAACCATCAAGGTAATAAAAAGCAGAACACCAGCAACAAAACAAACTTGTCTATCCACAGTCTCATCTGCCATCAAGAGTTTTACTGCTGATATCCTTGCTTGTTCCACGTGGTGCAGAGAACACAAAGGAAATTCCAGGTTTAAAAACCATCTTTCAAACACTTCAAGCATCCTCTTTCTACACTGTAAATGTCTTTCAATTAATTCCTATCAGATACAAATGTATCACTATCAGTTCCATAATCAAGACCTTGGCTCTATTTTCTTCTCAGATCTTAAGCAGATCTTCCCAAATACCCTGCTCTTTATTCAGGTGGTAATTTTTGACTGTTTCCAGTCATTTCTGAACTGTATAAACAGGTGTTAATTAATCTTATGAACATATTTCCTTCTACTCATCTGTCAGAACCTTTTGAATGCACTTGTCACTGGTTATATTTAATTATCACTTTAATGTTAAGTGCTGTCATTTTGTTGGGTGAGGGGCAGCAACATTTTAAACTCTGCCAGTCTCTTTATTAGTTTGTAAAACAATTTCCAAATAAACATTTACACAAGTTAATCACAGCAAAAGAGAAAATGCTAATTTAGCCTATGACAAAAAATAAAAAATCCCTCTGACAACCCTTTTGATTTTTTTTTTTAATGGAGTTGGTAACAACATGCACTCTTCTTGGAGTACTTAAGGGGGCTTACAAGGAAGAAGGGGACAAACTTATTAGCAGGGCCTGTTGTGACACGACAAGTGGTAATGGTTTTAAACTAAAAGGGGGTAGATGTAGACTAGATATAAGGAATTTTTTTTTACCATGAGGGTGGTGAAACACTGGCACAAGTTGCCCAGAAAGGTGGTAAATGCCCCACCCCTGGAAACATTCAAGGCCAGGTTGAATGGGGCTCTGAACAATCTGGTCTAGTTGAAGATGTCCCTGCCCATGGCAGGGGGTTGGAACCGGATGACCTTTAAAGGTCTCTTCCAACCAAAACCATTCTACTATTCTATGATTCTTCATGCCAGATAGGATTTATCAGCAGACAAAAAGGGCCACGGTTTGTTTTCTTTAACATCAGTAATTTCTACTCCGGGCAGAAGCTTTCTGCTCCAGTGCTCTAGTTCACTTGAGCATCTGAGGTTCTGAACCATGAACTGCAGTCACTGAAGATGAAGTCTTCAAGACAAAGAAGCCAACTCAACCAGGTGTTTTACCCTTCCATATTCCTTGACTTTTGTGACGCCTTTGGTGAGAAGATTGAACTCAACAGTGTGGCTGAAAAACACCACCTTCCCAGGGTTAGTGAAGGGAGCAGGATGACTCCAGTGGGGAGCAGAACAGGCAAGGCATGAGGCAGGAGTTCCTTGTTTGGTCATGGTGATTTCAATGTGAAGTGGGAGGTACACATGGTGCAATGAGAATGAACTTCTACAGACGGGCAGGAGGGATAGATGAGGGAAACTGGACAGAGCAAATACTGGAGCACAGTGAATTACATTAAATTAAGCCACTCTTGATTTGCCCTCTGGAAAATAATAGTAAGACTGATGCTTTTTTTCCCAACCACACAAGATGAGCTGAGCTAGCTGGTTTAAACTCCCCACAGAATACTAGAATCAACTCCTATATTTGAACATCCAACAAAGCTTTTTCATCAGTCAACTGAATTGATAATTGAAATGCAGCTGCTGGGATAGATGCTTCATTTTCCTTAGACATCTTGAGAAAACAGTTCCTTCTTCCACTCCTCCTTTTTTCCATAGTACCCCGACTAATGAAACACAGATACAAAAGGGATCATCAGATGCAGGTATTTTGCTGCCTACACTTTGGGAGCCTCCAGAAGCTCACACTTTAAAGGCAGCAGCCAGAGTTCAAAGCAGCAGGAATAATATTTCAGTGTAGAAACAGGTACAGTTAAACATAAGTTTGAAATGGCCTTGTAACAGGTTTTAAATTTCCAATGCAGTGCCTACTTCATTTAGGAAATAAGAAACACCTGTGACAGCTCCAGTAGTTCCAGCAGCTTCAGTTTAATTTCTCTAAAGATCAGCAACTACTAAGCACTGAATACATAAACATCCAGTATTCATAGCAAAATATCCAGCATGGATATGATACAAAGGAAAATATTTAGTATGAGTTAAAATAAAGTACTCCCTGTTAAAACTATGGCTTTGTTCAAGAGCAAGGGTTTTCTTTAAATTTTCTTTTTCCTATATGACTGAACATTTCTCCTGCTCACCTTATACCAGTTCTGGTGCTTACTAGATCCCTTCATAAATCATCCAGCAAAAACACAGACAGCTTTCTCAAGAGTGGGTGAGTTGAGACTACGCAAGTGCCAGTGTGTGAAACCACAGGACCAATAAGAGGACTGGGGATGTGAAGGAACAAGGCCTTCCAACTCATTGCTGCAGTGAGCTTTCTACCAGCTCAGTCATCTCTTGTCATGTCCGAAGCAGCATGATTTCATAGATCAACTTCAGTTCAATAGAATGCATTCTGAAGATTTTGCTTCACTTGTTTGTACATATACTTATCAAATAAATGCATGGAGTAATATAAGTGAAGAAATGCAAAGAAAGAGTATTTGCTGTGAGGCTCCAAGATCATGTGTAATCTTTGAAAGGCAGCACTTCCTTCCCTATTTACACATTCCTTAACGCGTAGCTTTATGTTTAAAGAGGCCAAGTGCCAAATTAAATGCAAAATCTAATCTGTTAAGCAACTGCAATTTTCTGCTTTGGTCAGAATCACAATTACAACAACAAACAACACAGTCAGTGATTACTAACAGGCCTAACCAAGCCTCATGTTATGACTGCCTATCTGATGTACTCACCCATTCCTGCTCACAGAGCACACCACAGCCTGGCAGCACAGACAGAGCCTGCACTAAGGTGCTGCATCCACCATCTGTAAGCAGATGTCTACCATCCATCAGTGGTCAGCTGAGACAGGCACTGCAGGAATTTCATTTTGTACACTTTTCAGAATTTGTTAACACATCAGAAGCAGCTCAGCTTTGGCCTGAACTTCTTCAAACTTTATCTGATTAGACACGTTCAAGTTATTTGAATGTTTTATCTTTGACACATTAGTTTTCAAAAAAGAATGTCCTCAAGTCTCCAAAATGCTATTTCCAAACAATTGTGAAGATTCATTCTCTCAGCACAAGGCTATTTGTTAAGGTTATTTCTGGAGCTTTTGTTGACAAATGGTTAGCCACTGAAATACAACCACTAAGATGTTTGTGTATGTTAGCAAACTATTTGAGATACTGTGATAGTTCCAAAATAAAGTACTATTATGAACTGAAACACAATCCTTTTTGTCCACTTTCAACAACTAAGCTGTAATATCAGACTTGCACCATTAACTGCATGCTCTGCCTTTAACTACTCTCTTCCATCAACAACAGCTGAAGCTGCTGAGCCAGCATGTCCATCTGACTATTCTTCCATGATTCTTTTCAGCCCATCAAAACTTGCCCTGAAGAACACTAAGAATTTTGCTGCAAAGCCCAGTTTACAGATCTGGTTGAAAGCCTCTTAAAGTAAGAAAAAATTATATTTGGCACTTAAACACAAAAGAAGATCCAGAACAAGACCAAAACTAGGCATCATCTGTTATGGAAGGTCAAAGGACAGGAGCAGTGCTCTCCATGAAAGAGGGCCTATGGGGAGAGAGTGACACTGGAAAAACCCATGGTACCATTAAAGCTGTAACATACCATGTAGCCTTCTGCCTGGCCAATCTTGTACATCCTGTCCTTCAGTGGTGCTGTTGACACACCTGAAGGATGGGATGCCATCCAAAGAGACCTGGACAAGCTCGAGAAGTGGCCCATGGGAATCTCGTGAGGCTTAACAAGGCCAAGTGCTGGTGCTGCACCTGAGTTGGGGCAGGCCCTGGTATTAATCCAGGC
>JAWWTY010000156.1:2533821-2694661 GCA_035222235.1 Margarornis squamiger
CCCCGCTGTCCCGCCCTGGTCCCCTCGTGGGCCCCCGCTGCCCCCACGGTGTGCCCCCCGGGTCCCCCCGCTGTCCCCCTTGGTTCCCCCGCTGTCCCCCCGCTATTCCCCCGCCCCGGAGGCTCCCGCCGGGTTCAAGAGTTCAGGCGTCCCTGCGCGGCTCCCGGAGGGCAGCGGGGCCGCGGGCACAATGCTGCCCGCCGCAGCATCCCCATCCCCAGCATCCCCATCCCCATCATCCCCACCATCCCCTGCCCCGCGGAGCAGCCGGGACTGCTCTGGAGCCGCTCGGTCCCACCGAGAGTTCTGCAAAGTTCCGGGAAGTTGCGGGGTTGAAATACGGGGATATCTCATTGGCTTCGGGTGGCTTTTTTGGTTGTGTAACTCTGCCAGCTTAAAAAAAGGCGAGTGTTTTTTTTTCTGGGCGATGAGGTTTTCGTTGTCGCATGGGGTTTTTGTGCCTCTTGGCTTGGTTTATCTGCAGTTCCCATCTCGACGAGCGTTTAAAGGTAAAAGAGTCCCAGGCTAAAAATATCCCGTCAAAATAGATGCGCTTATAGATGGATGACTCTGCATTTGGTTCTGAAAGTGGTCAGGCATGGCTGATAAGATTAATAGATTATCAAGTCAGAAGGACTGTTGCAATCATCTAGTCTGACCTCTTCATAATGCAGGCCATAGGACTTTTTTTTTTTTCCCCTTAAATCTGTGTTTGAAACTAGAGTTTACATTTTAGAAGGTGCAGTTGAAAATTTCCAGTGAGACAAAATCCAGCACGTTCCTTGGTAAAGTGTACAAGTGGCTGTTTTGTATTTTATTTCTGATCTGAAGAGGGCTGCCTTTGGTTTCTGGCCACTGAGTCTTGCTTATAGCCTGTTGACACTGAAAATCCCATTTTATATCATGTTTTCTTGAGTACAAATTCATATGAATTTTGATTAACACCTTGCTTTACTTACTTTTTTTAAGAAAAAGAAGATAATGTTGAAGTTTGTTACCAGAGACTTTTTTTTTTTTTTGCTGCTTTAGTTATTCTCCCAGTTTTCTCTTAGATCCCCTCCAATTTATTGTCACGCTCCCTGAATTGTGGACATTGCATTTGAGAAGCAATTAAGTCAGTGTTGGGTAAGAATATCACAGGACCTCCCTGGGGTGTGTGCTTCTAGATTCTCTGTTTCACAGAGAATTGCAAGGACAGGTAGTTTTTTGGCCAAACTCTTGCCCCAGGTACCTGTTTAGCCAATTTCTCTGCAGAATTGACTAGATGGCAAAGTAGGGTCTCCTATCCTTTCCAATTTTCCTTCCTAATTGTTGAACTCCTTTTAGTCATGCTGCTGTGTTGTTTTTGGTGGAAGTGAGTGACATGTTCTTTCTATGTTGCTTTTGCCAGTTCTCATCATCTGTTGAGGATCATGCCATCTATTCCATGAGGAACGTTTTGATTTTCCAGGTCATTTAAGAATATGTAGTGCAGAAGCAAAAGTGGATTTCTCAGGGATCTTAGAAGAAACATTGCTGCTTGATGATTTTTGTCTATATTAAAAAACCCAAGCCTGGTTTAAAAACATACCTTTAATCTTTTTAATAGCTGATATATTAATGCAGTTTAAATTGTATATTTTGGGAATTCCTTAATTGAAATGGCATGGAGAAAAGTCCCAAGACAAGTACCATGCTGAAGCTCATTGGATCAGTGCCTGCTACCTATACCAATCAATATTATTGTATGATATGACAATATTTATGCTATGCTTCAGGAAACAATGTCAAGAAGACCTTGTTTTAATTCTTTAAGATTTCATCTCAAGACTTTGCACATGGTGATGAATGATGCATGTATGTGGTGTTGACTGAAACATTTGAACATTTTTTCAATTGTAGAAGAATAGGGAAAATAGTACAAATCATATTTTTATGCTTGAAGTTCTCCTGGGTTGTTGGAGCTCACGTCATTTTAATAAGAATTAATATACATTGTTGGACACAGTGTTTAATAGAGCCTGGGCTTGCGTAGGTGTTTGCCACTGGTAACATTTGTCTTTGTATGGACAGAGCCAGTTGCTGGGGTGTTGGGACGTAAGAGTGATTCCTATCCCTGCCAAGGCTTGCACCAGCCTGGAAGGAAATTGTGGAAGTATAGATGTACTGTAAGGGAATATGCTGTCCATGTTCTCGACTTGTGTTACAGATCACTTCACATTTTTCAAAATGGTGTTTTTGATTGTGGTTGACAGGTAGTCATCTAAACAGCTGAAGCTGCATTAGCCTGATGTTAAATTAAAAAATGTGTGTCATGTTCATCTGGTACTTGCTTGAAAAGAATTCAGCCTTTAGGTGATATAGATAACAATATTTCATTCAAATTTCATTTCATATTTATGCTGTTGCAGGCTGTGTCATGGCAGGCTACGTTCCCTTTGTGTGGAGAGCCATGTTCACAGTCTCAGCTCATCAAAATGATTTCTCCTCCCTACAAGCGTTGCTCCTGTCTTCCTGCGCTTCACTTCAGCCATCTGGTTTTTATCCTGCTCCTTATTTCTTGCAGGCACTGTTTTGTCTGTGCAATGGCATTATTCTTATCAACTGAAAGGAAATGTGTGGTGAAGTGTTATAAGGACATTGCTACCAGGCCTGCTGTGACATAACCCTTCCCATGGAATAGAAGATAGTGAATTGGGGATGGAAGCTGATGGAAATCACCTGAATGACCGTGTTAACTGAGCAGAGATCCCTCCTGCTGAAGAGCATTTTGGGGCGGTGCAGCGATGCAGCCACATAGCAGGGTGCTGAGTGGGTGCTCCTGCCCTCTCATTCCCCTTCCCCCCACACCTCTTACACAGGCTGTCAGCATCCTCAGGGAATTTCTGATGGTTTGATGGGCACACTGCCACTTCTGACCTTTTATTGTAGCTTTTAGAAAACCTTACTTCTGTGCTGAAACTGTCTTTTTGTGGCACAGTCTAAAGCTATTGAATGACAGATAAGGTATGTCATGCTTACTTGTTATTGGCTCGAGAAAAACGTGGTATTCAGAAAACAGGTGAATGTGCAATGGTTTGGGAGACTTGTAATTGCTTGGAAAGAGAAATAGAAACAGGTGATAATGGATGCGGTTTCTGGCTGAGTTTACGTCTGACTTGGGGTTTCACTCAGAAAAGGATTTTTACTAGTGGAGGGATCTCTCTGTTCTTGTTCAGTTTTTACCACAGCTCTAAGACTCAAATCTTGTGCTATATGTGATTAAGTCAGTCACAATTATTTTGTTGGCGTTGTAAATTTTAGGGTGACTGCTGCGATCTGTGATATTTTTTTGTGCCTAGTAGTCTATATCCGTTTCTGCCCTACCCAGACATAGGGGGTTTTATGTAATTTAATTCAAGATGATTCTTTGCAATAGATGGTACTGACATTTGGTTAGTGTGGTCTATGTTTTTAACAGCAAATCTAAGGTAACGAGGTAGTTACAGTGATAGTCCATATGCAAAGTAATATAAACGGGGGACTTACACTTTTATGATAAACTGTTATGATGGGGTTTTAACTCAGTTTTGCATAGCTGTCAAAATAATGCTTATTGTAACAGCTGTATGATAATTGTGATTTAGTCAAGGCTCGATTTTAAATTTTAATGGATTTTTGCATAGCTGTAGAAACTCTAAAAGTGCAGACAGCATGTTTCAGAAAAGAACAGAACATTTTCTTTCATCAAATGAAATTGTTCTGAGAGGTGAAACCAGTGTTTGTAGTTAAATGCACATCCTACAAAAAGTTCCTTATGGCATAGTATTTCAAATGTTGAAAGGAAGGCTAATAATCTGGGAATACACTTAGAACATTTGCTAACAAAGTGCACAGGAGGATTAGATAAACTTATGGAAAGGTAGGTCAGTTTCAAATCTTACCAACTTTGCTGTCATAGTTTATGTCTAAAACATTTATTGCAAAATAAACACCGGTAGTCTGGTGTAGCACACATACCTTACAGGGACTTGCTAGCTTTTGTTGGTCTCCTTTTCCTTTTCTTTTTTCACTTCTTTTAACGTGCATTCAGCACCCACTGAAATCACAGCTGTGAAAAGGTCAAAGATTGACCGAACAGAGGCTGAAGGTTTTCTTGCTGTATGTCCCATAGCTTTTGCCAGGTGCACATGTGTGGTCATCTTGCAAAACCTTTGCTGAAGTTTCTAAATGAGCCGGACAGGCTTGTTTTGGAATTACCTCCTGCTCACCTGTCTAAGATTTAATGCCAGCTTTACATGAAATGTTTCAAGCAGTGTGTGTCACTCTGCTGCAGTGAGCAGTGGTGACAGAACAGTGTGCAGAAGGAACGAGCTGAAACTTAGTCTGAGGGTGCAGTTACATGAGATGGCTGCACTGGCTGCTCAGGCTCACTGCTGCTGAAAGGGGCTCCCTTCCTCCTCCCTGGTGTTGGCTCTGCTGTTTGTGCAACTGCACAGGGAGCTGGTCTCATTTGGTAATCCATGAGAAAACTCTCCTGGCCGAAATGGTGAATGGCTTGAGCTGGAGAGCTGCGCTGGTGTAGCTGTGCTGTCAGACTGGAATCCAGAGGTGGCACCAGGGGATGAGCAGGGAGCAGAGCTGGAAGGAGTGAGCTGTGTGGCCTTGGCAGAGATTCTTCCCAGCAGTCCTGGGCAGGCTTTAGGTGGGCTCAGTCTTGCCATATCACTGTCTTCAGTGAATATCCCACCCAAATTATACTACCTGGAGCACTTGGTGAGAGTTAGCAGAGTGCTAGACCTTCCTTGAGATCACCTGGAATGATATTTTGGATGTGAGTCCTTTCCCACAGGGCCAACAACTTCAGCACAGGTTACAGTGTTATCTTGCTCTGAAAGAAAGAAAGGGTTGTATTCTTTCACCTATGCAAAAAGCGTGTCAGTCCCATAGGTGTATTTTACCTTTCATCCTGTTAACTTTAACTGTGTTTACCTTATACCCCTCTGTTTCTTCTGTACTTTTGCCCACCTTTTATTTTCATTTGGAGATACTGTTGATTCTGACGTAATGCTGTCATAGGAAGGAGGTTGTTTTTAGAAAAATCTTTGTTCCTGTCGGGAAAAAAGCACCTGTGACTGAACTGCATTGATTCTAAACAATACTAGGGTTCTTATAGTATTTGCTTGGATATTTTTGTTTGTTGTGTCTTGTCAAAGCATTCACAAATTTGCATGTCAAAAAGTTACCTTGTATAGTGAGCACCTATTTCGTAAGTGAAACAAAGGAAAAAAAACAAAACAAAAACCAGTTAAAAGGCAGCACATTAATGGTCTCAGTTCAGACCTTTCTTAGCAGCCTGAAGTGTGACAAAAATAACTTTGAGCAGCATGCAGAGTTCAGCCTTTCCAGCATGGCATTTCTTGCTGTATCATGCAAGTGGCAGAGAGAGGAAAATTCGTAGAATTTTTAAGCAAAGAGAAATGTCCTCAGAGAGGGCAGAACACTTGGTTATTAAGTGCTAGGTTTAGTTGTCTCACTGGGCGGATTTCATAGGTTTTGGTCTTACTTCTGCTATTCTCTCACCTCCTGTTATATCACTTCCTTTGTTTCATTGCTCTGGACAGCCCTGAGGATGAATAGACACTTGCATCCTCAGAACCTTTCTGACCATGAGCTACAATAAATAGTGGCTAGGAGCTCTTATTCCTGGGTCTCTGCATACTTAGAAGTTTCTTATTCCAAAACAATTCAGTAAGAACGTACATATGTTTAGACAAGCTTTTATTTGCCCATATTGCTTTTCTTCTTTCTCATCTTCCTTCTACATGCCTACCTGTGTTGCTTGTAGAAGTGTAACCAATTACTCTCTGCAGGAAGAAGGCACCCTTAGGCATCCTTATCTTGGAGTAATAGTGTTTACATAGGAGGATACAAAGGAACATTTATTCCTTAATAACGCTGTAGGAATTATACTCGAGGCTGTCATACATCTAGATTTCCTTGAAGATAGCCCTCTTTTTTCACCTGGCAGTGTTGTGTGAGAAGAGATGGAGGGCCCTAGCCCTTTGTCTAGCGTTTCCAGATGTCTGGCAGCTTGTTCTGAAAGCTTTTGGCCATGCAGAACATGCCAGAGCCAGGGCCACTGCGCCTGTGCGGTGTGTGTGTTCTGTGGTGATGCTGAACGTACCAGCGTGTGCTGCACGTTCCATGTTGCACTTTTTTTCTGACCAGGAAATCCCTTTCAGAAATATGGCAGCTTAGTGCTTCACACCACATCCTGTTTACTTTCTCTCATCTTCGTGTCAAAAATTCCAGTGCTAGACAGTGAATAATCCTTCAATCCCTGCGTTCCTCCCATTTCATTATTCTCTACTGAGTCTGCCAAGAATAGGATTTCTAATAAGTTTTTTCTTGAATGTGAGCATTTGCTCATTTGCTGTGCAAAGAGTGATCATAGAAAGCCAAGTGCCTCATAAGCCAACTCTCAATAGCGTGTTAAGTATCTTCAGTTGCTGGCACTGGTGACCTGGAGGTTACTGATACTCAGCACCACTGGAGAGAGATGGGATTCTCATCCTTTCCGCTCCAAAAAGCTCCCTGTTATTCTTTTTAAGGGAATGCAGGTTTTTCGTTAATTAAAGGATATTTTTTTTAGTTTGTGTCTATGTGTATACTGTTTTGATCTTGATTAATACTTGGTTTTGTTTAGACATCTGCATGATCATCAGGAAATAATATCTGGGGCACATTCAAGGAATTTGTTTCATATAGTGAAGGTTTTCCCAACTCAAAAAAAAAAAAAAGCCATGTAGCTGTAACTATTTTTCTACAGTTTTGATCAGTACGCTTTTTCTAGTTGAAACATTCACAAGCAACTGTGTTCACATGGTATTTTCAGCTAAATAGTGACTGGTGACAACGTGGCAGCCTGGGTTCTCTTTGCAAGGTCAGGAATGTGAATTTAAACCTGCTTTAGGATTAAGAGGTGTAAGAGCTAAATTCAAGGGCCATGCTAATTTTCCTTATAAAATTAGGTAATAACGCCCTGTGATGTTTCCTTTAATGCAAAGAACTCTTTGCAGCATTTTATGATGAACTGTGTGTTGTTAATATGTTGGCTCTTTCCTGGGCACACCTCCTAAATTGGGATAGGAGTGGTGTTAGTCATAGGGATGCTTCTTTTTTGAGTCTAAAGGAGCTCATATGAGCTGCTTAGCCCTTGTAGGATGTTGTGGGATGGGGAGGGCACTCTACTAAAACACGTAGACATGCTGGGAGGCTTAAAGCCCATTAAATGGCCTTGAATTTTTGTGTATGAATGATCGAGGATAGCAAGGTCTGTGTTCTCAGATGTGGGCAGGGAATAGATGTCTCAGTTCTGTGCCAGTTTCTGACTGTGGGCCATGAAGCCACTCATCTTCACAGGGGTCCACTAGGTTGTGTCCTGAACTCTTAGAACATTTGACTTCACAAAACCTTGAGAAACTGACTCTTACTTCAGTACTGAGAATTTGAAACTCACTGGTGAGGGCTGTAAATCTGAGTGGGTTAGTGTTTGTGCCTTAGTTTCCCTGGATTAAAGGAGGTATTTCATGGCGTGTGTCACTGTAAAGCGCTTGGGGATTTGGTAATGAAAAGAGGTGTTGCCAAAGATGACTCTGTGGGTATATAGCACATATGCATTTGCACTTGTTACCTCTTTTGTGGTGAAATTCTCAACTTCAGCATTGTTTTTTTCCATAAAAATGGAAAATAAAGGCTTTATTAGGAAATGGAATATCTAGTATTCCTATAGTAGCCTAAAGGTAAGACTCAGGCTTGCCACAAAATACAACGCTGTAATAACTGTGGGAGGATGAGGATTGAGAAGCATTTCAATAGCTGAAATGAATTGTATTTTTAATAAGACACTGATGTGGCTAAGCCACATCTTGAGATAATGCTCTGCTGATTTTTATATTTTGAAATAAAATTTTGTTATTAAAAATAATGAAATCTTTTTGTGTATATCTCAGCCAACTGTAATAGAGGATTATGCTGTGTGCTCAACCATTAATTCTGGAATGATCTTGAGAAGAGTTTTGAATATCTCCCAAGTATGTTTTTGACAGCAGAATAGCATCACATATTGGAGAAAAAGTGCTAGATTTCCATTACTGTCTGTTACAAAAATGCTTTGAAATTGCGAGTAAAGGTCTAGGAGAGAAGTATTGCTAATTTAAAAAATCACAGCTATTCTCTCCATGCTGGGTAAAGAAAAAGATCTTTCATAGAGGAAAAGTAAAAGAAGAGGATAAGTAAATGTAGTGACAAAATAATCCAGTGTCTCAAAAGGCAAGAAAATAAGGTTGCAGATCTTTCTGTGGTGTAAACTACACAGACCATAATGGGTACTTGTTTTTCTTCAGGGAATGATAGAACAGAAACTGTCAGGGAAAGTGTAAGAATCCCCAAAACATTGCTTGGCAAACAAATGTCTTAAAATTATTTCTGACATTGCATTATAATATAAATGGGGAGATTATGTGGACATATCAGTGTCTGTTTAGATGTGGAGAATAATGATGCTGAGTTAATAAGGACGCCAGTTAGACTTCAATGTTCAGAGCAGGAATACTGAAAGCTCTTCTCCAGACCTTGAAACCTTCAAAAGTGCATCAGGGGCTCAAAACTGGCATTACTGCAGAATAGTTTAGTTTTACTTAGTTTTTGTAAGCTGCAAAATTTCTGTTAGAAAGTTGCTTTGGTTTGGTTCCAAGATTTTTTTGTCAAAGCCAAGAGAAGTGGTAGCAGTATTTGCCAATTCTGATTTAAAAAAAAAAAAAAGAAAGAAAAATATGATTTTTTTTAAATGTACTGTGCATTTTAGCCACAGATGACCTCGTCAGAAAGCTGATTTAGAGGGTATACCTTAAAAAATAAGAACATAAAGTAGTTTGTCCAGTCCCTCCATAGTAACTGAACTTGAAGTTTATAAATAGCTCAGTTCTATCTGAATATTAGTTTTCACAGACATGGTTTCAAGACAGAGTTTAACTGATTTTTTGAAAACAGAATTATATTGTCTTTGTTTTTAAGAACTCTACGGGTTACTTAATCAGACAAGCCAGCACTTGCACACAGTTATTGAAGTACCAGTAAGACTATTTTGGCTTTCCTGAAACTGTTTTGGGCTTTTTATTTTTAAAAGGATAAAGCATAAGGAGTTCAGACACATTAACATGGGAATAAAAGGGAGTTGGACCTTTTTTGCCACAAAATCTCTTTATTCCCTTAAGATGTGACATGTATTCAGGTGGAGAATCACAGGAACAGCATGAACTTTTGCTCACTCAGGCAGTTCCCTGCATGTAATTTTCTACCTCAAAATCAATTTCTCAGAAGCTCCTTATCTCGACTCCTAGAAAGCAAGGAAGTAATGAGTGTTTCCTCTCACAAGGACCTCCAGGCAATCTTCAGTCCACAGTGTGGTGGGGCTCAGCCCTGCTCTTGGTGGCTCTGCATTTGAATTGAAGTGGGAAATTAATATTATAGCTTCATCTTTAATGAAAGAGTGAAGGGTGATTGCCTTTGGTATGCTACAATGTGATGTGTTCTGCATTGGATATGTGGTGTGTAATTGCATTAAAAGGGAAGAATGTGACACAACGAACAGGCAGTTGAGATTGTTGATAAAATGCTACTCTTGTCTGTTTTACTGAGATACTTCAGTAGTGGAGTCTGATTCTATATATTCCATCTTTCCAAAAGTCACCTCTCTTGAAAAATAAGAGTATTAGATCGTTAATAATACTTGAAAATATTGACATCTATTTATTTCTTCTTATAATTGAAAAACAGGCTAGGCAAATGCTAATTTGTATGCTGTTCTTAAAAGAGTGCTCTATGTACCTTTTAAGATGTATTAATTTTAGAAATGCTTTTCTTCTAATTTCTCACTGGTGGACTTTATTTTTTAAGTAGCAAATGGACACTGTAACTGTTCTAGACTGTTAAATATTCTTTCTCTTTGTGCAAATGTAAGTTGAATCTTCAAATGTTAAGGTTTGTTTTGTCTTGTATAATCTAATGTGAGGATCAGGAGAATTAGATGCAGAGAGTAGGCTGGTTTCCTATTTTTCCTGAACCTGCCAACATTTTCAAGCTTCAAATAAAATTTGTTCTTGCAGTATCTTCCCCCTCCTCCCTCAGTATGTCTGTGACTGGGAAATAAAGGTGAAATCACATATTGTATACATTTAAAAAATATTTTGCAATGAAATGAGTCTCTGGACTGAGGAGGTTGTTTTCCATTCTTTTTCTTTGGAATCATTTTCTCAAACATTTTTCTGTTGTCTTTAAGGGCTTGCTTTTAAACTTCCCAAAGTGTGTTGGCCAGGAGTGGTTTGGTGTTACTAACAGTGTTGAACTTACTTAAGCAGCAACTTTCATGTGGGCAACTCTCTCTGTCCTTTATGTTTCTGCTTTTTAGAGGCATGGCTTTTTTTAAAATACAAGAACAAACCCATTTTTGGATTGAAGTTACCTCTGTAAACTTGGCTTTTGAATTTTAGTTTTATTCTGAGCTGCAGATGAACCCTGGATGCTCAATTACGTTCTCATACCACTGTAGAAACAGTGAACTCTTGCTGTTATAATGGGCAGCTGAAGGGCCATTTACCCTCCATGTCATCTGTATTAAATTTAAATAATGTTTCTGAGTAATACTCATCCATTCTTTCTTCACTAGGTGCTTGAATAAAGGCAAATTAATAAAAATAAGTATTGAAGCGAAATAGTAAATGTTGTATCCAATACTAAAATAATTATAGCTGCAAACCTGCCAGCAGGGAATACAAGCTGGAACTGCATTTTACGTGTTTAAAATCAAATACAGTGGACAGAAAGAAGTGTAAGCTGCATATCAGTTTCTGTATCTTATATTTAGAATGGCATTTTTAATATTTAGAAGTGCAATTGTTGTTTTTGTGGCTTTGCTTTTGGTCTCTGACTGGAACTTGCTATTGCACAGCAAAGTAGCTGGTTGAAGAGAGACTCCTTTGCCAAGTGTCTGAACTTTGGGATAGAGAGGGAAATTTGAGTAACTCCCCTATTCCATATATATCTCAAGTAAGATAAAATGCAAAGTGTGAGTTTTAAGGTACTTCCCTGCCAGCGTGAAGCTATCGCTGTTCTATTTAACCTCCTGTTTGGTGATTTAATTAGAAGGGGGCTGTACACACCAAGTCATCATCTCACAGGAGCTCTTGTTCTCAGTAAGGCAGAACAGGCAGCCAGAAAACGAGATCAAATTGCCTGATCTCCCTCAAATCTGATCACTTGTGAGCCTGCTGGGTTGTTACCTTTTGGTTTTGATGGGCTTGGTTGTTTTGGTCTCAGACTTGTCAGCCCAGTGTTGGGGCACCGAGTTGCCCTCTCAGGTGGTGGGAGCAGCTCTCGGATCTCCTGGAGTCGGGAGTTTCCTGTGCAACTGCTTGTCTTGGAGGTGTCCTGTTTCACTCTGAGCACGGCATTTGAATACTTGGAAAGTGCTCTGGGATTTAATGTGGGGTTTTCTTTTGCGATTTTCTTTTGTGTAAGAGGCAGAAGCTACAAGTGCCTAAGAACAAAGTATTTCACCCAGAAGTATCCTTTGCTCCTTAAGAGTTCTCGTCTGTTTTTCGTGTAAACATTTTAAGTTTCCCTGCTACTTGAATAATTGCTGTTGCTAAACATAAAATAAACCCAACAAACCAAAACAACAACAAAAAGATAAAAACCCCAAACCCACAGAAGCAAATTAACAATCAATCAAAAACCTTAAAAACTGCTAAGCTGTAATGAAGAATTATCCAGAAAATAAAAGAAAGATGAAAATGCCCCCTTTCCATGTAACAATACTTTTTGTATCAAGTATTAAGTGAACAAAAATACTTGCTTTTAAATAGTTTTGTTTCTGTGTTTCATTCCATATGGATGCCTAGGAGAGCAAGGTTTTTTGAAGAAAGTAAAATAAATAAAATACTTACTGCTATGTCTAGTGTTTATTGCAGCTAAATTCAGTGTTTATTGCAGCTACATTTTGTTTCTGTGTAAAGATGATACTTCCATCTGAGTTTGAGGGTGAAAAATGCATCCATCACTCAGGTGAAGTGCAAACCTGATAATTGTCTTGGCAGGTGAGGAGGGTGACGAGTGCAATGTAACCCAATAACCTTTTGCAGATGGAGACCTGAATTTGTATGAAATTGTTAGATTGAAGAATGCTTTGAAAATAAATTATCGTGAGAACAGCAATACAAACAGGTACGTGAACAGTGGATTCTGGGATGACTTAACCTGGGCTATCAAAACCTTGTAAATCAAGGTTGAGGTCTTTTAGTAACAATGAAGTGCAGTGACCATACATTTTTTCCCAGAAATTTACTGCAGAGGTAACAGTCTTCTATTAGCCCAGCTAATGTAGCTGAAAAAAACAGGTTAGTACTTGAGTGATTTCACTTTCATTGTTCTGAGTTTGGTTATTTGGTGTTTTTTTTATTGCATCATTACAGTAATGACAAATAATGATGATTCTTTATGGAACATCTCTAGAGGACACTTAAATATTGGATTAAAATTGAATGGATCTTCTCAATGAAAAATACTTCAGGGGGGAACTATTTTCTAACTTCATGTGCCAAATTAGTATTATTTTCTAGCGTTAATCACTCCATTGTGCAGTTAACTATGACAATAGAAGTGGGAAATCACTGTGATAATCAGTGATAAGGGCCAAGTGTTTTTGGAACACTGTATATAGCAAATAATGATAACAAATAACAAAGTACTGAGTAATGTGAATGCCTCTTCAGTAACTAATGTGACATTTCAGTACAAGGGAGGACTCGTGGAATTCTAGCAAAGTTCGAAACACGAGTACAAGCGGCTCAATAACCATAAAGTTATTTGCCATGCTGAATGTATTTTTGATATGCAAATTACATGGTGTATAAGTTCATCTGTCTAAAAGCTAAATTTTATAAAAAGAAACCCTAAGGCAGTAATCTTTCAGATTACCGTGCTTGTTTAGGATAAGCTTATGTAAACTGAAGTCATATATGCAAGGCTTTTTGAGATAAGAATCTACATTCCAGCAACCAGTAATTATACAATAAACAATTAACTGTTCAAATAAATACAAAGTTTATATTGAAAGACAGATTCATTTTTGAGGTTGCGGTTGCATTAACTATGGAGCTTGTATTAAAAAAAAAGGCCATCATGCACTTTAAGTGTTCTTAAGATGCTCACCAGAACTAGAATTTTGAGGCTCTAGTAATTAACAATGTTTCTGAGCGCCCAAGTGTAGAGATTATTTTGTATCCCAGTGTTAATTCCTGAGTCGTCCTTGTTTACAAAGCCTTTGTCCAAGTTTCTTTTACAAGTTACTTTTATCATTCCGAACATTTTAATGCCTCTGGTCTACAGGCTTATGTGTGTTAGTCTGTCCTGTGGTCTTAGTGTGTGCTGTACCTGCTCTCATTGTAGAGGAGTGAAGAGGGGGAAATGAATCACAGTCTTCACCAAACAACTAGAATAATTAAAAATTTCAAATTAAAAAAAACCCAAAACAACGAAACACACAAAAAAATACCCCCCGAAAAAAACAAAAACAAAACACAACAACAAATGAATTTTTCATTTTCCCCAATTCTCGGGGGGTTAATCCAGCATTTTCCTCATGAACTTTTGTTGTTACAGTGTAAGAGGAGGGATGATGCAATATTACTTCATATAATCTGTACTGTTTTTTCGTGCTCTCGCCTCATCTGGCAGGATTTTTGCTGCAGAGTGTAGGTCCAGTTGCCTGGTACCCCCCTGCAGTGCCAGCTGTGCCTCTTGGCCTGAAAATACCCCAGTGGGAAAAGGAAGGGGTGAGTGATGGGTGGAATAGAGCTTCAGTCTGCCTTTAAAATGTGTATGAAAGAGAAGCCAGCACCACATACTCTTATATTCATAAAGGCTTTAAGAGAACTTGAAAGAAAAACTAGATAAAACCTATTTGTGTTGCACAGGGAAAGTTTTGACAAGATCAGCATTTGTTTTGGTGAAGATAATTCTTGCTAACAATGCCTGCCCTACCATGGTTCAGTTTAGAAACTTATTTTCTCATGCAGTGTGTTTTTATTTATTAAAAAAACCTGAAGAAAACTTCATGTCTCCTAAGCCTTACGTGTTTTTTCCTAGCTATGCGAGTTTATTCAAAAACCTCAAACCACCTTAACTTGAATTTTTTTCTTGTGCAAATACTTACATTTAAATTGGCTTTGTTACATGCATAACATTTTATTTGCAGAACACCACTGCAATTTTTCTTGTCTGGAAATAATTAAAATTTTTTAATCCTGTAAATAGAAAAATAACCTACAGTGTCATGTAATCGTGCCTGCCAGTTGTCCATAGTAATGATGCAAACTGTTAGATTTCAGTCAGCATATAATAGGAATCAGTTGCTGATGCACAGTGTTGAGCTGCACAAAGATCCGTCCTCCACAGCATAAGCACATGGATGTGCTGACTCTGAATTTAGGTTTGGCAATTTTCTAAATTGCAGTTATTGCTGTGAAAGGTGTTAAAGTGCTAGACAATGAGTGCAACTGAGAAAAGCAGCGGCTGAGGGTCTTTGTTTTTTCAAAGGACTTTGGTTCATTCTTTAGGCTTGTGCTTTAGCCTGGTGTGCTGACTGTGTAGAGCATTGCTGAAGTGGAAAATGCATCCCCCTGCTTGTGCATCTCGGGCAGGGGAGTCCCACTCAGACAAGCTCTTACTGGTTCAGAATGTGTGGAGATCACAATGCTCTTAGAGGCTCGTCAGCCTCCTCTTGTCATCTTCATGAAAATGAAGCAAATCCAGTAGTGTTGCCAGTTTTTGTGTTATTTGGTGTCTTCTATAAAAGTTTCCCATGATGTCATGATTCCTGGCATCAACTCTTCCATTTTTCCCTTATGCAGAGTGACTGCCCCCTCATCCCAGGGGATGAAAGAGAATAAGGGAAATCTCCTTCACAGCAAGCAGCAGGGAGGGCTGTGGGTTTCGTCGTTTGGGTTATTTTGGCATCTGTTTACATCTGAATTTTGAACTTAAAGCAATCTCATGTGTACCCTGGAGTAAGTAGCAGCTACCTATAAACTTCACGTCCAACAGGCAAGAAGAGAAGAAGATAAATGGTCACTTGGTGGTGCTGGCCTTCATTTTTTCCTTTTGACAGGTGCTACACGGTGCTGAGTCTGTGAAAGCTTGAAAGCTTTGGGATTTTGCTTTGCTTCCCCCTCTCTTTTCTGCTTTTTAAATTGGAAATCATTAGGACTTTTGGCAAATTCCTGTTGTTGCTTGGTGTTTAGGTTGCATTTATTTATTTTCTGCATTGTTGCTTTTGCATGGACCCTGACACTGTATATTTTCAGTTTGCTTCCATTAAACCTGATTAAAACATCATGTTATTTAGGTGATTCATTACAAAATGTTAAATAAAAGCTGTGAATCATTAACTTACATTTAGCACAAAGAAGTCTGAAGATGGGTTTGTCACTTTGTAGTGCTTTCACCGTCAGTTTTGTTAAACTGTCACAAAAGTATCAAAATCTTTTAAAAAAACATTGCTCCTGCAGCTTCCAATCATTCCAGTCTTCAAATTAAATGAGGTCCTGTAAGTTTGAATGGAATTAGAAATGGAAATGGTAAAGTGGGCTTGTATTCATACTCATCTGCTTTGCAGACTTTACGTCAGTAAATCATTACAAAAAGTGTCTATCCAGTGTTTCTTACAGTTGAACTAGGAGGACCTCTGTCTTTCTGACCGAGTGCTTTATCAACTTTTCCATGATCAGCTTTGATTTTTGTAAGGGTTTTGGGTTTATTTTCTCTCCCCTCACGCCCTCCCCCCCTTTGGCTTGTTAAATTTCATAGTACCTTTTTTATCTGCTTAACATTTTTAGTGGTATCATAGCACAGCTACATCTGATCTATGTCTTATCTCAGGCTTGTGTTCTTTATTTCGGCAATTTTTTGGCTTGTGATTGGAATTTCATAGTTGTTCTTTGTTTCTATGGCTGTATATTTTTGCTAATACTGTTTAATTTGTTCCTTAGCTTAAGCTATGGAGGAGGACATTCATCACATTCAGAAACAGACCTTCACAGACAGACATACACAGCTTCTCATCAGCTTCCTGGATACTCTGCTGCACAACATCCTACTGGTAACTGTCCAGGTCATGAGAATACTGCTTAAATAGCTACAGAGAAAAAAAAAAAGACAATTGTTAAGTAATTTAGATTCAAGCTGATGAATTTTATAATCAGAGGGAGTTTGTTGTGCAGGTGGTAGCAAGTGGTATTAGAAAACCTGAGTTTGTAGCAGAAAGTTAACAGTTGTTAGCTTTTATCAGAATGTCATAAGTAGTAAGGAAAATATAAGAGGCAGGTTATGCTTAGTAACTTGTTGGCTTTTGAAGAAACTGCATTTATTCTTTAAAATACAGCTTTTCAGGATTGGGCCTATGCATAAGGGCCAAACATTAAACATGCCTCAAAGCCAGCAGCAGAAGTTAAACCAGTCGTAGACTAAAGCAAACAGCACAACTGATGTGAGCTGGAACACGCTATTGCTGGTACTTAGCTGTGCAAACTAAGGCAGTGCTGGGGGAAAGTTAAAATTTATTTTAAATATAGCAGGAGGTTTGAGCTGTGTTACATCTGCATCAAGATCTGTAGTCCTGACATAACCTCAGTTATTCACAACTCTGCATCTCTCCAGTGCTTGCCATTGGGCTCCCTGCTATTGAAGGGTCTGAGCAATGGGAAACACATAAAGGTGTTTGTGAAATGCAACCAAAACTTCTTTTTATGTGCCAGTTCTGCAGAGATGTCCAAACTGCTGCAACCTGCCCAAAGAGGGAAAAGGTTGATACAGAGAAGTTGAACCTATTTCAGGAGGAATTCTCTATGTTTAACCAGTTCATGTGAAAATAGAACAGTGAGTCTTCAGATGAAGGGAGAATTGTATTGGTGTACCTAAACATTGTTTTAAGCATCATATTTGACATGCATTTAATAATAGATTTTAAAATGTATACTGAAGTTCAGATTTACAGTTGTAACAGTATTTAAGTGTTAAACACAGAAAAATCAATGTACTTTATTAACTACACTAATGTTTCATAGTGTATTTTCTTCTTTGTGAATTCTGAATGTATATCCCTGTTATTTGATTGAGCTCCTTGGGATTTCATCTGAATTGTCTGTTTTGTCTCATTTCCCCCCACCATCATCTAGGTCTTTCAGGAATATTTGATACCAGTATGCACAGTGCTGGAAGTAACACTAAGGAAACTTCTTCAGTTATGAATTTTCTCTCTGCTATTGAGTCTCGTACTGCTCAAGCAGTCTCTTCAGGATCTACCCTTTTACCACAATTCAGGGCTCCTTCCTGGCAGACAGGTGAAAATTTTCTCTTGAAGTAACATTTTGTTATTATTATACTGAATGTTTGGGAGAATTTGAAACAAGAATATCCTGACTAACTGAAAAGGCTGCATGTTTTCTACCTCTTTTACATCTCGATATTTGAGAGTATCAAAACCAATAAAATTATATTAGCAGAAGAATTATATGAGCAGAAGTTCTGATTGTTTAGAAGCAATTTAGATGCATAGGATGCTGTTTTGTCTAGCAAGTCAAATTTATTCTCCCAACTTTGTTTGGAATTAGTCTCAGTGTCACCATAAGCATGTTCAGGTAGACTACCTGTACATCCTAGCAGATCTTTCATTCTCAAATTCTGTTCCCTATGATAGTTCTTCTGTGATATTATTACTAAAAGCCTGCGAGTAACTTTGGCCCCTTTGTGCACAGAAGTAATGAGCAAGGTGTTCTCAAAAAGAAGATCTGAGGTGCATGTCACACAGAAATAAGTGATCTAATCTACAGCTAAACTAATGTGCCATCTCTTTTGGCAGACTGAGTGCCCTCTATAAACCTCCCCCATCTGTCAGGCCTTCTGTGCAGAGCAGGAAACTGCAGTTTTGAGCTCACTCCAGGCAGTCACACCAAGATAAGTTGCCACTGCATCTGTGGGTAGCTTCAAGTTATGGTTAATCTTAGAGTGATTGTGCAGCTGTGCAGTGAATCGGGTCTATTCACTGATCTGACAGAAAATGTTTGAGTGGTTTTCTTCCTTTGGTGGGATGGTTTTCCTCTGTATCAGCAAGCTGATCTGTGTCTCAGTGCAGCTGTATGATTGCTGTTCTCATTTGGGGAGGAGGCACAAGGTAGGAAGGGTGGCACAGTCCTTTTGTCAGTTTGTACTCGCTCTGGTACGTGGAATGTGCAGCTGCATTCTGTGAAGAGCTACTCAAAAAAGTTGAGAATAGAGAATGTGGCTTTTTACTCACCATTGTCAAAAGCAGATATGTGGGAGCACAGATGAACATGCACAGTGTTAATCTCTCAAAAAAATCTTAATATAAATCAGTGGTGTTTAGAGTTGTGATGACCCATCCTCACACCAGAATGTCAGCTGGGAAGAAACCTCTTTTTCTCTTCGTCCTAGCATTTTCTCCATTGCAGCCTGGCTAACAGTGAATTGTGAAGAATGGGCAGACATGCTGTGGGTCGGGTTTGATGTTGGTACCAGTGATTGAGAGACTTCTCAGTACTCATTACTAAGAACTCATCAGTAAGCCCATTTTTCAATATTACCAGTTCTCTGAGCTTTCTGTTGTCCTTTAATACTTTTGCTGCTTTTCTGTAACCCTGGATCCCCCCAAATGCCTTCTGAGAGCTTTGTCTTCTACGAACATTTTTTGATGAGGGAAAGCAAGAGTTCTTCACTCTTCAAGGTGACCTTTCCTTAGAAGGGTTTCTTCTTACTTTGGGTTTTTTTTCCAAACCCTTCAACTGTTGATTTTGAGGGAAAAGGAGGAACAGTATGTTACATTGTCCCACCAAGTGTTCCTTTGATCTGTGGGTTGTGTTATTTGTGTTCTGGTTTCTTAGGGTAGTATTAAGTGTGTCTCTGCACACAGCTTACTTTGCCATACCTTTTGTCTGCCCCTCAACTCAAGTAAAAACACAGCAGTTCTGCCATGTTAGTGCTCCTGTGGCTGTTTCTTATCTGGTTTAAGAAATCACCTGCGTAGAAGGAAGGGTCTTGATTTATGGAAGAGAAAGAGAAAATGGAGGTTAGATGAGAAATTAACATCTGCAGTTAAAATAGGTGTAAATTCTTCCTATTCTTTGATGCTTCTGGATGGCCCTAACCTTGTGTTAGTGGTAGGGATCAGTAAGAGAGAACCCAGTTGTACGTGATGTTGCAGTTTTTTAGAATGGGGGCAAAAGTGCATTAAAACACTGTTTATGCTTTCTTACTCAGAAAGACCTTATTGTTAAGTAATGAAAAATACCGTGGCATTCCTTCACTATCACATCTCTTCATATCAGTTGTCTTGAACTGAAAGGGAGAAACAAAGAATTTATTTCTCAGCTTCACCTGAACCTTCAAAAGCAATTGTATGATTAAGTTGCAACCAGTTTAAGAGGACTTAATGTATTCTAAAATGATTTTTTTTTTAACTGAAGTATTTGCCTCAAAAAGAGGTTTATTTGTTGAGAGTTTTTTATTTATTCTTAAATGATCCAAAGCTAAAAGCTGTTTTAAGTACGGGAGAAGAATTGAAAAAAGGTCAAATTATATCAGAGATTTTAATTTTTTCTGATTTGCATACCCTGCTAAATTTCCAAGTTGGAACTTGATTCCTTTCAAAGAATGTTAAGCCTCTCTGGGAATAAACTTGTCGTCTTCACTTTTTCTTTGTAGACTTTGGAAATAGTACACAAACTTCACCAGTACCTGCAAGTTAGAGAGTGAAAAGCACTGAATGATATGGATCACTGGTGTAAGCCTGAAAGCTTGCAAGGGAATTTCACACTCCTTTTTTAGCCAGAGTAGTATATTCTGTTGAGAAATCTTGTTTAAGCCAGGATGTCATACCAATGCCTGGATGCAAATATGTAATATTATGCTTTTCAGTTGGATGGTTGCTATTGCATGTGCAGATAGTTGCTGTCTGTGGATATTTTGGACTCTCACTTGAGAAAGCATACAAATCATATTTATTGCTTGTATTAGCTATTTCACTGCAAGCTCTAAAGTGCTTCCCATAAAGAGAGTTATAAGAGAATTGGTGAGGGTAAATGCAGGAGATGGGATTGCTCATTTAACTGTGTATGTATTACAGTTGGTAAGGTGTAATTTTGCCTTTTTACTGTATATTGAAGGTGTTCAGGGTTTTTGATCAGTTCACTACGAACTTGAACTGAAATATAAACTAATAAAGAAACTTCAATTTCAAAGCAGAATTAATCTTATACAATTTTTTTATAAACAGTTTGCACCTTAAGCATATGGGTTTTCCCCCGGCAATTCACTGCAGGTATAGAATTTGGAATTCTTAGAAAAACCTGCACTTCCATTTCTAAAATCACAATAAGTGCCTCCCTTTTTATGGTTTTTTTTTCATTTAAAGGGTGGTGATTCAAGAGAGCGTTATATTTGTAAATGCTCTAAGAGCTTGCAATGAAATGCCTTACAGAAATGCAGTGTTGTATCTTGTAAACCTCCCTTATGCTTTTTTCCTTCTTGTTTTGTTTTTGTTTTTTCCAGGTATGCATTCCTCAACAGCCACAGAACTGTTTGTTACTGGAGCTTTGCCAGCCTCTGGAACATTTCCACCAACATCTGCTTTATCAGCATATCAGCATCCCAACACTTTCAGCAGTAGAAACTTTGCTACTACCCCTTCTCTTACTCTTCAAGATACTACTTTCAGTGCTACGTCAAACGGTCTCTTAACTACCCATGATCCTTTATTACAGATTAAGACATCGCAAGGCACTGTCCCCACTGCTTTGACATTCGAGCGCCTGGGCGGTTCTGTTTTAAGTACCAGCATACCACCCCAGTCGTCAACATATCGTTCTGCTCAAGAGTCTGCACCCCACCTCTTGCAACCTCAGTTTAGTTTGTTGCCTTCAACTCTTGGAGGAGCTCAGCAGGTGTCTCAGGCCTACAGCACATCTGTCTTTACTGGTTCCACTGCTTCTATGGACAGAGCACTTCAGCGAGAATGTAGTGTCATTAAACACCATCAGCGGCCTTCAAGCACTCAGTCTGTTCAGCCTCAACTGACTGTTTCACAGCATTCCTTACACAGCTATTTAACGAGTACAAGTGGAGTGAATTTTCAGGATACGTCTAGGCACTCGGCATTATCCTGCAGTCCAGTTGGAGATGTTACTCAGGTGAGCAATGGAGGACCACAGCAGAAGACTTCTCAAGTCACGGTGGAACTTGCTCAGTCATACACATCAGCAATTCCTTCACCTGGTTTTCCACCTGCTTCCACAGCAAAAGTGAAAAACTGTTCCATGAAGCAGCCTCCGAGATCAACGAAGACCCCCAAACCTCAAAGTGTAGCTCCCACTGTGCAGACACAAAGCTATGCCAAAACTGCACAAAATCAGAGTTCTGTCATTACAGGCCAAGCACAGATCTATTCTACAGCACAGCTCCCGAGCCTCCTGTCAGTCAGTCAGTCCCAAAACTATGTTTCATGCCAGGCTCAGAATGTGCCACCTGTCAGTCACTCACAGGATTTCTCATCCAGCAAGGTTGAGAAACTGCCCTCACTGTATAAAACATTGACTTTTTCGGGGCAATCCCAAACTATTACTTCTGATAGTCAGACTCTAAGTTACTCCTCAGAGGAACAGGTACTGACCTCCGTTCCAAATGAGAACTACTCTGGGCAAATGAGGGAACTTTCTTCAGTTAGCCAGTCTCAGAGCTACTCTTCTAGTCACTCTCAGGGTTTATCTCCAGTTACCCAGTCCCAAGTTAATTTTTCATCTCAATCACAAGTTTTATCAGCTGTTAGTCCATCAGAAAGCTATTCTTCAGGGCAGTCTTTAACATTGACGTCGCCTTCTCTTTCCTTTAATGCCTCCCCTCGGGTACAAACTCTTCCAGCCTCGAGTCCTAATCAAAGCTATATTTCTTTACATTCTTCTCAGAACTCTCAGTCACAAGAATCCTCTTCTCCACAGTCTCAAAAGTTTTTGCCATCTGTCCAGTCCCCTTTTGCATCCCCAGCTCATTCACAGACGCTGCAGAACAGCAGGCCTTCCTCGGAAACAAAGTCCTATGTTAAAAGGAAGTCTGACTCTAACTTGTATGCCTCATCCAAACAAGAGGAGGAGCTATCAATGCAGGAGATGCAGGCATTGCAGCAGCAAGCTACTCTTGAATCTTCTGCTCAAAGCCTAACTGAGGAGGAGATCAATGCTCAGGATGCAACTTATAGGGTCTCAAAAGCAAACGACAGATACTCTCAAAGTGTCATCAGAAGTAACTCTCGTCTTGAAGATCAAGTTGTTGGACTCACTCTTCAAGGGACAAAAAAAGATGAAAGAATGGTCAGTTCTGTGGAGCAGCTTTCCCAACACATTGGCCATATCACGAGCCTAAGCCATGACATGAAAAAGACAGCTAATTTAATGCGAACAACACAAGTGGCTGGCAGTGCTAAAGAGCTAAACCAACAACATTCTCTTATGCATAAGGTACACGAAAGTAAAACTCAAGAACAGCAAGGCCAGGTGATTAGTACACCGTCGCAGGTTCAGGCTCACGCTTTAAGACATGGCCATCAGCTGTGTCTGCCCAGTGCACAGGTACTTCTGGAGTCAACCTGTGACTTGCAGATTCTTCACCAGTCAATACTGCAGTCAGGTTTAGGACAAGCAAAGGCATCACCACAAGTGCAAAGAATACAGAGTCCTCAGCAGGTGACGCATCCGTTCCTTCAGATGGATGGTCATATTATTCAGAGTAATGGGGGGCATTCTCAGCAACAGCTTCATGGTCAGAATTCAGAAGTAATGAAAATGGACATTTCTGAGTCTTCAAAACCACTGCAGCAACATTTGACAGCGAAAGATCATTTTACTCAGACAAATCAACATGATTCAAAAAATCAATTTGTTTCTCTTAGTTCAATATGTTTCCCAGAATCTATCCTTCTCAGCGATGAGAGGAATATATTATCCAATGTGGATGACATCTTAGCAGCAACAGCAGTGGCCTGTGGAGTGACTCCATCTGACTTTGCCAAATCAGCTTCTAATGAAGAAGAAATCCAGCCTGTTGAAAATAGTGAGGAGTCTAAAGCACAGTTCCGATCACTGGATGTAAGACACGTGTCTTCTGTTTTCAGTGCCTCACCTACTGTAGTTGGAAAGCCAGCAAGCAGAAATAATATTGCTCTGAATGGAGGCCAAATTACTCTAAATCTTACACCAGTGTCAACAATACAGACAAAAACTGTGAACCTGGATCAGCAGCACATTGAGGCGTCTGATCCAAATGTACCAACAAGAATAACCTCTCCCACCCTTGGTCCTGGTCAAGAAGAGCAGGAACAAGGGGCTGTTCGGGTTAAGAAACAATCCAGCATCAGTCATGAATCTGAAGAAGACAATGATGCTTCTGCTGATGGTACAGTGAATGCAAGGGACACAGAGTTTGTTTCAAGTGGTAGGAGCCTGAGTGAAGAAAGTGCTGCTTCAGAGAATGATTTTAATGCGGGTGGTGATGATGGTACAGTAGCAGGTAACCAGTCAAAGGTTCCATTGCAGCAACTATCTGTGCCCCAAAGCGGAGATGGAGGCATTAATAGAACTGAAGAGGAATGCCAAGATTTAGCTCAAGGGAACCTTCAGAAGAAAAAAAGCAAAGGAAAAAGCCAAAGCAAAAATGCTGTGGAAGATGACAGTGCAATTCAGAAACAGGTAAAAAGAAGTGGACAGTGTAAACGTCAAAATTCGAGAGGAAATGACTCGTGTTTCACATACTCTTCTCCTGTTTCTGAAAGCTGTTATGATACTTACCAACATCAGGAAAGAATGAGGCAAAAAATTAAAGAAGTTGAAGAAAAACAGCCTGAAGTCAAAACAGGATTTATTGCATCTTTTTTAGACTTTCTAAAGTCTGGGCCCAGGCAACAGTTTTCCACTCCAGCTGTGCGAATGCCAAACAGGACTAGGCGACCAGTTACCCAAATAGTTCGTGCCCCTTGCCTACAGTCCTCTGCAAAGCCTCAGCCAGCAGCAGCAACACCTGTAGCTCCTGAGGTTAGTGGAGAAAGTCCAACCAAAAAAGCTGATGAAGAACTTAAGAAAAATTTAGAAACGTTGCCTTCATTTTCTTCTGATGAAGATGACTCCGTGGGTGGTAACCATGACCTTCAGAAGAGCATCTCTACTGCATTATCAGCCCTGGATGATACATCTGACAGAAAGATCAAATCAGGTAAAATGGTTACTACAAGTGCATATGTTGAAGGAGATTTTTGTAGATGAAGGGGAAAAAAAAATAAGAATTTTAGCTGTCTTCAGGTAAAGGTTTTGATTTGTTTTGGGTTTGGCCATAATTAAGAGATCTGTTCAAAAGGTGTATTGACTATGGAATAAACTAGTGTTCTGCACAATTAGAAAATATGGAAATAAACTTCATGCTACTTAAGTAGGACCCTTCTAATGCCAAAAACTTTTTTTAGCCCAGAGTTGGAGTAACGTGTGTGTTCTTTTAATTTCTGGCTTAGAATGCAAAATATGATTTTCATCTGGAAACCTTAACAAACCATCACGTCAGAGGTTCTAAACCTATTTTTAAAAAAATCTAGCAAGAGAACATATTAATAATTGCCCTCAGCAGGCGTTAAGTTCTTTCTAGGTAGTCAAACATGCACTTTCTGTGATGATGGAACTGCACAGAATGTGTTTGTGAAACAACTTTTGCACTGAGCACTGGTTTGGCTGGGTTCGTCCAAGATGGGAGTCATTGGAGTTTGATTTCAGCTAATATTGATCAGGAGGGTTGCAATTCCATGTTGATACATTCCTAGCAAAACAACAAAATGTGGGAAGGATTTTTTGGGGCAGGCAGCAACCACTGCTGACAGTAGAGGTTTGTATTCCACACACTGTGCAGTTTCATTTGTGTTACACGTGTGCTGTCTGTGTTCTGAACTGATACTGCTGCTTTGCTTTGAGGTATTTTCAACATACAACATGGTTTTGCCTAGATAGACCTCTTCAGTCAAGGTTTGTTTGGGTTTTTTTTACCTCTGGTAAGCAATTAGAAACTATTCAGTCAATCACATAGCTGTATTAAATTCAAGAGAAATATCACTGCCTTCCAAAAAAATCACAGGGAGAAGATGAAACATTCCTTTATCTCTCCTCAGCACTCAGGAGCCATGACCCATAGGGTGATAGATAGAATCTATCTAGACCCAAGATAGAATGAACTAATGTTTTCCTTTTTTAAGGAAGAGAGAGAGATTTTTTTTTCTCTAGGGGTGATGTGATTTACTGAAAAATACATAGCAATACTGACCTTCAACTGTAATAATCAGACCTAAGATACTGGGAAAATATTGCAGAATACATGATACACTAAGCAATACTTCACAGTAATTATTGTTGTGCGTTCCTCTGTGGATATTTTTATGTAATTGTTAAGTTAGCGCATTTTGGAAAGTCTATTGCAGCAGATTAAGTTCTTTCTGTGTCTTTCAGTTGAATATGTATTTTAAACAAGAAATCAGTGACTGGTTTTCTTCCCCAAAAGCCCAAATGTGGACAGTGCCATGGTGTGAGCCTCTTGCTGAAGTTTGTTAATTTTAGTAAGCCATTTCTGTGTACAACATCCAAAGGGAATACTGCAAAGGGTTTTTTTGTTGGGGGGGCATTTTCATTAATGTTTTATTTGCAGTGATTTCTTTTACAACGTTACTGTATCTTCTTTATGATCCATAAGGATGTAATATTTATACCACGGATTTCTTGAATTCACCTTCCTGATTTGTTATATATAAGACTGTTCATACATTGTACAAGATGCTTAGTAATAACATTTTTCTTATTGCTGGTGTTTTGCAGGTTTTCTAATAATTCCCTCTTATGTCAGTTTTTCCAAATAAGTACAGAAAGACACATACAAACAAAAGACTATGTTTTAATAGCATTAAATAGCACATGTGTCTTTATCTGGTGTTCTGAAGAATGTGTGACTATACTTGGGGAACTAATAACGCTGTGTCTAATTAAAGCTGGCATAGCTTTCACTGAACAAAGAAACGCAGCATATTTGCGATAATGTGATGTGATATATCCGGAAGAACATATTTCATGGCTTAACAATTTTACTGAATTGATTTAATGAATCTTCACATATTTGGTATATAGCTTTTGTATTGACACATGAATTTGGCATTTAAGCCTTTTGTTTGGAGTCGCTTTTGTTAGAACATGTTATCTTTTTCATAATTTTTCAGTTGAAGAAGTCAACAATTAGCAGTGATTGTAACAAAACTGTAAAGTGGTTATTTTAGGTTTCATAAGTAATATTAGTAATTGTGTTATAGCTAATATAACTTGATTTCTTTTAGATCAGCAAGTCAGTGTTAAAACTAATCTGTGCAGAAGGCTAGAAAGTCATGTCTAAAAAGGATTCTAATTTTTTTCAGGTGGGAAAGAATAATAATTTTGAAAGGTGGGACTTTCCTTTGGCTCTTTGGCATAGAGAAGGAGAAGAATGTTTTTTCCCTTCTTTATTTTGTATCATCAGTTCTCACTGCTCACCTCTGTTAATATTAAAAATCATTAGGATATTGCCAAAGTCTTAATCTGGAACTTCCAGTTACATTATCACAAGATATAAATGATAAATTTCCAAAAGTCATTCCGAAAATGTTGTCCTATTTCATGTGTATTTCTGTAATCCAGTTTGAAAAGACTTGACTTACCAGCAGACTGGAAAGAGTCAGTGCTGTAACCTTTACTGTTGTACTTGCTTATTGTCACAAAGTACAACGGTATTTCCTGGGGATTGTGTCTGTAACTATCAGGTTGTTTTCTAAAGCATTCCTCTTTGTTAATCCCAGATGCCAACAGATGCACCAGTTTAATACAAACAGAGGTGTTTAGCTAGAGTATTTTGGTTTTGTTTAAGGTTTAGTTGTGGCCAAGATACTGCTTCTATTTTAACTCCTAGAACAGGTGTTTTTCCTAGAATAGTTGCTTTTAATATATATCGTAACAGAAAAGAAGAAAAACCTAGTTCTCATTTTACCTTCCAGCCCTTGATAATTTAACTAAAATTTGGATTTTCTTCCTTCAGAAACTGAAAAAGTGGCTGTTGTTACTGCTGCTGCCACCACCACTACTGCTGTAATAAAACAGGAATCTCCACAGACAGCTGCTCCTGTAGGCAACGTGCAGGAGAAAGGGAATCCTGCTGACCCCTTCAAAGCAGCTCAACAGGATGCTGTGGCTGCAGAACAACTGGCCAAAACGCAGGGGACTGTGGCAATAGAAGGATGTACGGACGAGGAGAACATGGACAGTGGAGGGGAGGGCATGTACAGAGAGCGGGATGAATTTGTGGTGAAGATTGAAGACATAGAGACACTAAAGGTAATCTGAATATTTGCTGGGGAGGTAAAAAACATCACAAAAAATCCTGCATATGAATTTAGCCTCAACAAACTCCCAACAGGGGAGAGGCTGCGTATTAGTTTTCTGTTTCTATTCTAATATTCCCTGATTGCTGCCAAAATGCCTTAAAGGTGTCTTTCTAGTGCAGATTGCCAGTATGTTCTGAATGTCCATGACCCATTTTATGCTACGTACACAATAAAGCCAATCTGCATTCTGGTAACCTCTGTTAGAACTTGGAATTACCTGTTTGAATATTAAAAACCATAAATTTTGCACAGGAGGTTGACTACCTTTTTGTTGTTTCTGGTAAGAAGATGGGACTAGATTTTCAAGTGTAAGGTATTGAGGAAATGGCTTTTGGATTTTTGCAAAAGGTCTTGAATGGAATTGTCTTCTTTTCTTTTTTTTTTTCTTTTTTATTCCAACAAGAAATGGCTTCCATAAGCAACCAGTACAGCTCTTCACATGAGTTAATGTAAATTTCCTTGTCCTTGGTTTCTTGGTTTGGTTTGGTTTTGTTGCTTCTCCATTTTAAATTCTTCTGCATGTTCACCTTTCCTTAGATGGCCATCACAACCAGCAATATTCTTACTGCTAGGAAATTTCTAATACTTCTGATCACTTGTCTATGTGTTCATCCTCTTGTGAGCTGCAGTTTTAAATGAATTCATGTAGTTTTGTCACATAAGACAAGTGTTATCAGTTTTAAATATTCCCTTGTCACTTATAAAATGAGTTAAAAGTATATTAGGAGATATTTTGAATTTTGGGTTTTAGTTAGTTGAATAGTCATGAAAAGGTAACCAAATGTAACCAATATAACTATATGTTTTCCAGAATTTTATGTGAATTAGTAATTTTCTGTAGGATTTATAGAGAATTCTCATTAAAGCTAATAATTCCAAACTTGTCTTGATGCAAACAGCATGTAATGCCTAAGACTTTGAAATTTCAAATTACTTATTTCAATTTTATCTCAGATAGCTTCCTCAAAAATTACAATGCACAAACACATTTCTGGAAGAAAAATAAGCACTCCTTTAGCAAATATTTTTGATGTTCTTACAGGTTGCTTTGCAAACAGGAAAGGAGCCTCCAGCTATCTGGAAAGTACAGAAGGCTTTACTGCAAAAGTTTGTTCCTGAAGTGCGAGATGGACACAGAGAGTTTGCTGCTACTAATAGCGTGAGTCTTAGAAATTCCCTGGGAAGCCCCATGGGAACTGATTTCCGTAATGAAAATCTAGGAAACAAAATTAAATATAATAAATATAATTCTTAGCAATCATCCTTCACAGGAGGGGGGGAAAATTGGTTTCCCAATTTCCTCTGACTCAAATTGTCTCTAAATATACTCCTGGGCAGATTTTTTGTGTCCAGGGTGGATTCTTTGGTATCATTTAGGCTGCAAAAAGGAGCAAGCTTTCCCAGCCAGATTAAAGGCAGTGGAAAGAGGCTTGTGAACCAAATGCTTTCTGCAATAGGAATGATACAGGAGGATCCAATTTCAACAGGCAGCCTTTTGCCAGGCAGATAATCCCTTGGGATAACACATGTGGAGAATGTAATAAGGGGAGAAAATGTTTTCCTTAATTTTAAATATTATCTGGAAATCCAGTGGAGAATTTTTTTAAAATTATAGATGCTGTTGAAAGGCATACCTTTATATGTAAACTCTAAATTGATTTTTTTCTCTACTATTGACATTTTTAATTGTTAAAGTGACTAATTTTGCTTAACAGAAACAATTGTAGTTTGTTTGTTTTTTCTTGTAGTATCTTGGGTATTTTGGCGATGCAAAAACAAAATACAAACGAGTATATGTGAAGTTTGTTGAAAATGCAAACAAAAAGGAATATGTCAGAGTATGCTCAAAAAAACCACGAATCAAGCCTGTACAGTCAGCAAGGTATTTTATTTCAATTTATTTTTCATTTTGCCGTATTGTTTTCCTATTAGGGACACACCTATTTCAATGATCTATAACTCAGGAATATGTTAATTCTGCTTTGAGTTGGAAACTGAGAACTGTCTGTTTTAAGAAACTAAATATAAATTACTGCCATGTCAAGACTTCCCTACCTTGAATCTGTTCAACAATAATTTATTTTAGAGGTGTCAGGGTTCTACGTGCTATTTCTTTCTGTCATCTTTTGCCATAGAACCCTACTGGTGTAATGATTTTAATTTTTTGTGTTGTTGTCTTGTATCCTGAGGACTTTAAAAGTTAGGTATGTCTTTCTGGATTGCTTTAATGACTATTCTGTCCTAGGATACTTGGAAGCACCACACTTTCTTCTCAATCCTGGAAAGTTAATTTAAAAACAGATCTTCATTACTCTGCTCTTCATTCAGGAAACTACGGGAGTTTTAAGTCTAGTTTGCTGTCAAAGAAAGCAATGCCATTATATAATCAATTCTATGAAATAATCATGATCTACTTAAAACTACCTAGGATGTACTGATGTTTCTGCTGTACATTTCACTGCTTTCCCATTTGAACTTTCCCATCTTGACAGAAATCTTGCCCAGTGGTATTCCCTGGCATGCTCTCAGAACTGTGATGCATTATTAGTCCTAAAGTACATAACTTTGTATTTATGATCTTAACATTCCTGCTTGTTTTCCTGTTGTGAGTGGTGGGAAGAGAAAGGAGAGGAGTTTTCTGGTTTCTTATTCTAGTCCTCAAGATCCTGCATTTCCTTCATTTCTACCGTGTATATTCTTTCCAGTCTTTGCACAGACACAATATCCCAAATTCACTATGTCAGCATACCTCAAATCTCATTGATTACTAGTATTTGTTCAAGTGTGTCAAGTCTGATTTTTTTCATTAAATAATCCATGTCAATATTGAAAATATAGTAGTATAGCATGTATGACCTAATTCCCAGTTATAGGTGGCAATGAGTAAGTGTATATTATCAGTGGGGAATATAACCTGCGATTTTATTAATGCCAAAACTTGTGTAGTAATTATTTTCATAAAGATCATCTTCACAACATTGCAGGGCTATTCACTGCAAACCCAGTAACAGCAACATCAAACCCCCTGATCCACCAACACCAAAACCAACAGCAACAAAAGTCTCTTCTGTGAAACCCAAAGCTAAACAGCCAAAGGTAAAGGCTGAACCACCACCAAAGAAAAGGAAAAAGTGGAAAGAAGAATTTTCCTCTTCCCAGTCTGATTCTTCACCTGAGGCCCAGAGCGAAGAGGATGGTGAGTGAGATACCATTGCTGGCATCCAGGCCCACTGGGACTTAACTGAGAAGAGTATTATAAAATTATATTCTTTGACCTTGCCCATTTTTGTGTACTAGCCCCAGAAAGAAAATTTAAAATCTGACAGTGCCATGCAAAATGACTTTCTTAAAACTTTTACCTTGCTGCTTTGCATGAGCATAATGGAAGTTCTTTTAAATCTGGCTAATCAGTTAGATGAATGTTTTTTACTACTTGCTTTCTACAATGGGTACAATTGTAGGAGAAGCTGATTTGATTGTTTTAATACATCTGAAGAATGAGATTCTTCATTAATTTTCCATTGCAACTGCATGTGTTGTCAAAAATAACATTCCTGCAATGTTTGCATGCAGATGTGGGCAGAATACAGATGCTGCTGTTGTTTTTTCCAAACCCAAGGAGAAAAAGCAGTTGGCTTCTTGGCTACTTCATTGCTTGTCTGAATGCCAGCTGTTCAAATGGAGCCTGCTGAGCAGATTTGCTCTTAAGACATTCATGGGCCGTTGAGATTCGATGTTTGCAGGAATTCTCCAGGACAGAAAGGGATTTCTGAGATTTACAGTAGTAGCAGATCCACAGTGCATGTTGCAGGGTGCTTTTGGTTTATTATTTTGAACCAAAGCTATGTATTACTCACGCTTTATATTGCTGCATTTCTGAAGCGTCTCAGTGACTGTTAAATATAGACAAGCTCCCACTGGTGAATTAGAACACTGCCTCTGTGAGGACAGCAACTTTAAAATATTATTTTTCAAGCAAACTCACTCAAGTAACCACTGACATGTACAACTGTCCATATTTAAAATCTCCAGTGACATGGTGATGACAGTCACCCATAAAAATGGGTGTATCTGAGGAAGTTTAGCAGCCTTGCTAGCTAAATTACTGCAAAACCCTGGTGCCAGACATGGAGCCTATAAAAAGCTCCAGAATGCTTACTAGAACTGGTGACTCCTCCATGTGCATGTCTAAAATTGCTGCCCATGAAAAAATAAAAGCTTCCTCAGAATAGGACAAATATGCCTACGTTGCTTCACTGCTAAAATTTGTTTTATATGTTTTTTTGTGAGTTGAAAAATTAGGTGGGGTTGACTTCAGTGATAATGCAGGTTTTTATGTGACATCAGTGCTCTGGAAGTTTTTTTTCCTGTTGGATAACTTCAAATTTTGCAGGTTTGGGAGGTAGTTCCATTGACATGAAATCTGCTCTTGGGGCACTTCACTTGACTGAAGTTGTTTTTTTTCTTTTGGCTTCCATCTACAATAAGAGAAAAATGTTTAACTTCCATAAAATTCTAATCTAAATGCTGATAGTTTTTTAAAAAAATAAACCATTTGTAGCATCTTTGGTGTCTGCCCCTGTTCTTGGCATGTAAGTAGTTCATTACAATTGAGTTTTAATCTCTTGGGGCACCAGTAGGGGTCACTTGTGCTTTAAGAGAGAAACCCTCAGTTTTGAAAAACGCAAATACTTGCAGGATATGGAAGGAAAAAAATGCATTCTATTCTGATTAATTTTCAGAGGTTGTACCTCCAGCTCCCCTTGTTACTCGCTTTTTGAATACAAGAGCTATGAAAGAGACTTTTAAGAGCTACATGGAGTTGCTTGTTAGCATTGCCTTGGATCCCGACACAATGCAAGCCTTGGAAAAGAGCAATGGTACAGTATGTTTAACATTTGTGTGTTCTTACTAGCTATTAAGATTGTTAATCAGTAAAGCAAATGTTTGGGGTTTTTTAAAAAGAGAAAAACCAGAACCCTACAGAACTTGTAGTTACATAACCTCATCTGAAGAATGCCACACCAATTATTTGTGTGTGCATCTTTTTGCACTATTTCTTTGAATAGTCAATTTGTAAATACTGTTTTGTCTGCTTTGTTATTTCAGACTCATGCTGTGAATGTCAGAACTGAGCTCTTTGTTCCTGCTCTTGCAATATTTTAAACCTTAGCAAACATTTAAAATTGAGTTTCAAGTATGTTTGCTTTCTTATGAAGAAATATGCTTATAACTATAATCTTGCTGCTGTTAAAAATTCTGCTTTTGAAACTCTGAAATCTTAAAATTCTTATCAAAGAAGATTATAGTAATACAGTTTTTCTTTGAGAACAAAATATTTGGATTTATTTACCTTAGTAGACTGCAGGATACAAGTCAAAACTTCTGTTTCTCAAAATGTAGGAAAACACTCATGTATAAAGATAAAGGTCCCAAAAGGGAAATTATTTCATGTATTATTTAGTTGCAAGCTGTTGTTTTGTATATATTCTGCTTGGCTGTATTTAAAAAAAACTATTTTCTAGCCTCTCCTTTCCTGTTTACTCTGTGCACACTTACCTCAAGGTTTCAGCTCCATGCATTATGTCAGTAGTCCCACTAAAAGCAAAGAAACTGAGTTTATAGATAAAAGGCTCCATACTGAGCTGTAAATTTTAATTTGTGGCCACAGGCATATGTTCAGCTGTACATTGTGCACTTCACAGTGGTTTATCAGATAACTTTTATCAATAAGCACTTTCTTCAATGCCTTTTGTTATAAACGTCAGCAGGGTCATCTCCTGTAAAATGGAATAACACGTGTCAAAACCACATCCTTGTCCTCATGAAACTGCCAGTTGTGTTGCACAGAAGAGGATTATCTAGGAAATGGTGTGAAATTGTCTCTAAAATTTATGCTCTGTAGTGCTCTATCCTAATTTTTCCTTCGAGCACAGAAAAGTCAGAGGAGCAGGAATGCAGTCAGCAATTAAACTGCATAATATGTAGACCTGTTTAGTGGGCTGATCAAAAAACCCAGATTTTTCTCTCACATTTATGTTTATGTGCCAATTGCTTTATTTTTTGCTTCCCATGTTTTATATCAGTGGGTCAAAGTATAGATTGAAGATGAATCTCATTGCTGTGCGTCTCTTAATAATCAACTGCTGCGGGTTTTTAATGTGTCTTTTAGATGAGCTGCTTTTGCCTCACATGAGAAAAATTGATGGTATGCTGAATGACAATAGGAAAAGGCTGCTCCCCAAATTACGCTTGGATCATGCTTTCAAGGTATTCTCTTTCACAGTCTAGGATTTTAAAAGTCATGTTTTAAGTAAGCCATTGAATGCATACCGTGCAGGCACAACTTAAAGCCCAGAAGGCACATTTTTAACAGAAGTGAATGTAGATTTGAAAGAGATGCTATAAATTTGGTGCTTGTGTGTGGCATTTGGAGAACATTTTATGATGGAGGAGTTGATACCGCAAAGGTAAAGTTCTGGTTTTACTCCCCATGCTTTCTGGTTCATTCTCAAGCATTTTTTCTTTTAAACTTCTCTAGTTTGCCAGAAGAAAATCTGTTTCCTGTCCTTCTAGAGCTTTTGGTTAAATGATCGTATTGCCTAAAAATAAACTTTTACATGAAATAGCTGTGCTGTGGAGCAGATGTCTGAACTTCTTTGAAGTAGAGAACATGATCAGAGGAGTTTAAAACCAGGACAGAGGGACTCAAGAACAACTCATTTGTGTGCTCTTTCATGTATCTTCAGCATGGAAGGTTGAGAAAAGTGTGGATAACAAGCCCATTTGCCGCGGTAATAAAAAGACAGGTCTGGATGTGGACAGGGAAGAGAGAAGCCGTACCATCTCAGTAGAGAGAAGGTAAACAGGAGGATATCACTGGGGTTCCTACTGTTCCCACCCACGCTCCAAGCAACAGTGCACATTTTGCAAGGGCAGTAAAGTGAATGAAGGTTATTTACACTCAGAATCAGTTAGGTTAGGAAAGACCTTTAAGATGATCAAGTCCAACCATTAACCCAGGACTTCTCAAGTCCACCACTAAACCCTTTGCCTAAGTGCCACATCTACGTGTGTTTTAAATACCTCCAGGGTATTTAAACTTAGCACTGCCCTGGGCAGCCCCTTGCCAGTGCTTGATAACCCTTCTGGTGAAGAAATTTTTCCTGGTATCCAATCTAAACCTCCCCTGGCACAACCTGAGGCCACTTCCTGATGTCCTCCTGCTTGGGAATAAAAGACACCCTTTTGTCCATGTATATAATCAGACTGATTATTTGTTCTTGGAATACTTGTGAGACCAGCAGCAGTAAAGCGCACTTGTCTATAAACACATCAGAGCAAACTTGTTCCTTTGCCCAAAGTACAGAGACACCTGGAGAATTGTGGTGCCTTTGTACTGCTGTGAGCTTGCTTTTGAGAGCCAGGTGGTGAGGGAGATAATAACAGACTTGAAAGTTGTGCTTTTTCATCGTGAAATCTTGGAGAGATCCTTTTTCCCCCCAGCCCATTCCCGGTAACTCTTGTGTGACACAAAGTGACCTTGGTTCAGGGATGAGAACATCATCAGCCAGTGAAACAGCTGCAATTCACACAGTTCTTGAACTTTTTTAGTGTTAGTTATGCTGTTTTCCCAACACCTGTACAATTTGTACCTGCTGGAACAGAATTCCCTGTGGTTTCTTCCTTACGGTAGGAAGGCATGGGCAGGGCTGTGTGTTTTCAGACCATACACAGAGCTCCAGAGAAGGCAGCATGTGTTATAACTCTCCATTTCTCCTTTTCTTTTGTGGTAAGACTTTTGTGTTAATAGCAATTACTATAGCTGCTTCTTTTTCACCTGGCTATGTAAAGAAGACAGGCCAGTTAAGGATACAAATTTGTAGAATTCTAGTTTTGTTCACAGTACACAGAAAGTGAGAAGTAGCCAAATATGGGGTTTTCCCAGTTTAAGGGGGAAAAGCTGATCTAATTTTCTATAATACCAACATGTAATTACAACTGCTGATTCAGTTGGAGTTCTTATTAATGCAATAGGTTTGCTGTGTGTTCACTTAGAAGCAGATTATGTCTCATCTCTCTAAAGTTAACATAAGCCTGTATTTCAACATATGAGCTGCAAGAATTTAATGGAGTTAATGGATGTAAGGAAGGGATCTGCTTGTGTTTTTTTTCTGGTATGAAGGTACCAAGTTGTGCCATCCTTGGGTCAGTATTTTGGATAAAAATGAAATGCCTATTTGTCATCGTAAGAGTTTATGCTGGTTAGAGAAACGTGTTGATGCTCTTTCAAGATTTGGGTTGATTTGATAATTAATACAGAAAGGTCTGTTTCTGTTCTACCTTTGCTCATATAACTAGTTCACATATTAAAGCTGAATGAGGCACTGAAGAAAGCAATAAACCAAAAGTGCCATTTGTCATTCACAGTTATCATTCAGTTTGAATATTTTTACTACTCTGCGTTGATAGCCATAGGTAAATTTAATACTGGTTTTCCACTGGACCCAGTTAATATGGAATATGTTATCACTGTGTTACAAACCAGACCCTGAAGTTAGCAGTCAGTGTTTGATAGTTTTTGCCTGTAACATATTTTATAGTTCTAACAGTTTATTGTATCCTGTGTGTAATAATTTTTATAAACAAAATTAGAAAATATTACTGTTGCCTTATCTTGAAGGTCTGTAAGTGAAGCATTTTAGCTGAACTGTGTAAATTTCATTTGAAAGTAATTATCACCATTTTATGTCTCGTGCTCTCAAAGATGCAGAAATCACCAGTATTTTCTTCTTCATTCCAGTCTAAATTTGCCTGGTTTAGGTCAGTGCTGTGGCCCTGTAAGTTGTTCTGGCTCTTAGGAATTCTCCAGAGGAAGGCAAATGTGGCCAGAGCCCCCTTGATACTCTGAATCAACCTTGAGAAAAGGCTACTACAGTGGATAGAAAAACTAAATAATTGAAACCTGCTGAAGTTGTTGCAGTTTGGAAAGCATTGCAGTGAAGCCTGGACAGGGACAGGTTGGCTAGTCAAGGTTACTGCTTTTTGCTGAGAGGTTTGTTTATTAAAGTATAAAATGCCTAATATATATAAAGAGCTAATAAATTACAGGCAGGGGAGGTTGTTGAATTCTAGTAGTTTGTTAAAATAAAATACAAAAATCAAATCAACTTCATACTTTAACCCAATAGTCCAAGTCAGGTCCTTAAGCTGCAGCATTGATAAATTTTTCTCTGTGCCTCTTTTTGTGCCTTGTGCTGGAGTATAATACAAAGATGTTCATTTGACTTGTAACATTTTTTTCAGGACCAGCTTATGTAGCATAGCAGAACTTTTTCAAAGCAGCTGCTCATATAATGCTGTATTTGTACAACAAAGTTGTATTCAAATTTACCCATGCAAATAATGTAGAACTGAAAGTAGTAGAAGTGCAGTTCAGTCCCCTGAGTTACTATGTCTGAAACTTGGGCTTTTCTGAACTAGCCCTCTACTGCACTATGCATAAGCTTTTCTACCTTACCAATATGATAAGAGACAATTAATTGTTTGCAATTTGCAAAAGATGGGGCAAAACACTGAAAATATTTAGGCATCCAAGCCCTGCTACAATTGGCAGACTTCCCTTGCCTGACTATGGGTTAAATACCTGGGGATCTGCAAGTAACTTGGCCTTGGAGATTCTCGTGTAGAAATGGAATAGAAAGCATTTTAAAATGTAAAAATTGCCCTGTAGAGCCTTTCTTTTTTTCTCTCTTTCTAGTGAGAGCATCACAGACAATAATCTGAGATACAATGAAAAGATCATCTGGTCTTGAAAAATTAGAGTAATCATGACCAGGTGGTGGTGCTTTCCAAACTGTATGTGCTTGCATGGTTTGATAAAGATGCTTTATCAGGTCTTCCTGGAAGAGTAATTTTTTTCTCAGTAGGCTGCACTCTAAACTTTCCAAAGAAAAATGGCCAGTTTGTCATCAATCCTGCCATTCTTGATTTTTTCATAACCCTCTGTGTTTATATGCTCTGTTAAAGAATGCTTTGGAAAACTTCCCTGAACTGACAGTGGTCACTCGGGACTCCAAGACAAAGTGTGGAGGGACATCTGTGTCTAAGATCAAAATGAATGGTAAAGCTTACAACAAGAAAACACTGAGGGCTTCGAAATCAACCACTAAGTTAGCACAGGTGAGTGTTCAGAGGGTTTGCTGCTGCTGCCACCATCTGCCTTGTAATGTGATAACCACACTTTTATAAAATCCTGCTTCGTGTATTAGGTGTTCTGGTAGGTTTATCAAAGTATGAAATCGTGGAGTGAGGTGCTTTTTCTGTAACAAGGGGATGTTAAAAACCAACATTGAATCATTATTTTAACTCATCAGTGAAAGGTAGTTTGTCAGCCTTTTGAGCTGCTGCTGGAGCAGCAACGTTTTGCCTTTAACATTGCAGTTGTGGTGAAGTCACTGTGTAGATCATGTAAACATCAGTTTCATAGACTTGCTGCAAAATCTCTAAAGTAAATGATACAATGGTTTCTAGATCAAAAGTGAAAAATTAGTGTTAGGACAGTAAGACCTGAGGTTAAAATTTGAGTTCTGTATTGCTCCTTTCCTCATTTCCAATGGCAAAATGAAGCTGTGCATCTTAAAAAAAAAAAAAAAAAGAAATAAAAAGCAGCATGTTAAAAACTGGAGATGTACACATTGTTTATTTCCATAGTATTCCTGAGAAACACTGTAACTAGATTTTGGCTGGGTACTGGCTCACATAGGCTGACTTACCTCCCAGCAGTAAATAATGGCTCAACAAATGTATATATGTACATCAATAAATGTAGCTGACACTCATATTTCTTGCCAAAGTAGCATATTAGAGAAATGCAGGTCAGCCTTCTCAAGCACAAAGTACGTGCTTTTTGCAGTGATACCCATCAATCTGGTAGAAAATTATTTAAGCTTTGGTAATTCTTGCAGTAGTTCTTGAAGGGGGTGTCTTGCCTGTTTTGGACTTACAGTGCTGTCAGGACAATGGGAAAAGCATTCCCAAACATGGTTTTGATAAAACAGTGTGGAAAGTGGACATAGGAGATAATTATACATAAATTACAGTTTGCCAAAATATGTCAAAATAATGATTTGAAGGAATTACTCCGTTTCTGAATTGTAGAAAAAAAATTGTTTATAGAAGAAAATATCTGTATTATGTCTTGGTAAATAACATGGATTTACCTAAAATAATTGTTGTTTTTGCAGGAGTTTACAGTAGATCCAGAAAAAATACAGTTGTATTCTTTGTATCACTCACTCCATCATTACAAATATCACATATATCTGACATGTAAAGAAGAGGTAAGTGTTGTTCTCACTGAGCTACTTTTACATGCATTGAGGGAATGGAGTCCAACTCCAGGCACTGACAGGGACTGTTCTCATCTTCTTGGCACATGAGTATGGATTGAGGCTCCTATTTTGATCAATTCTTTATGGCAGACAGAGGGGTACACTGAGCACATACATTGCCCCTCGTGGGCACTGCTGCTCAGAACGTTCACATATGAGGTTTTCAAGGTTTGTGTGATTCCCTGAAGGATCCTTCACTGTTATCCCAAATAAAAAGCCCAAATCTTATCAGTGTGTGTAGCTCCTCAGATTTAGAAGCTTACTTTTTGTCTTAGAATGCCAACCCTTTATTTTTTCTGCAAATCCTTGGTGAAAAATATTTCAGGTAGCAGAAACACAAGAGCTGAGCTCTGACTTAGTTGTTAAGAAATGTATTTTGGGGGACCTTTCCCCTTGTTTTTAATGCTTACAGGTTTATATTTAACTGCAGACTAATAAGAATGGAAATTCTCAAACTCTGGCAGCCTAATGTGTGTGCATCTCCTCCTCTCTTTTGGAATAGATTTCTTCTGTTCAGAAGACGAGTGCAGATCTCGGCCAGGAAGAGATTGTGCAGCTGTGCATGAAAAACATAAAATGGGTGGAGGATCTTTTTGAGAAGTTTGGTGAACTTTTGAATCGTGTCCAGCAGAAATGCTCCTAACAGAAGTGTAGCCCAAATCTCACGTTTTTCTACGGCACTAACCTGATGGAAGAGAAGGCTCAGACAGGGGCTCTGATGGCTTTGGCGATGCCAGAACTGCGTTCTTGTTCGTAGCCATTTTTATTTCTCTTTATGGAACTTTGTGCCTTGGCTCGTGCTGAGGAAAAGTGATGCTGCCAAGGAAATCAGTCCTTTGAAGATGGAACTAAACATGAACCTAACCACATTTTTAACCTGAAGAGTTATTTTCTATTTTGTAAACTATTGGATAACTTAGTTTTATTTTCAGAAATGTTTTTGACAAGTGATAAAGCATGCACTACATATACTTTTTTTTTCTTTTTTTATTGCTCAACAGATAACAACACTTAAAATACTACAGATTTTTCCAGCCCTGACTAAGCTTGAGAAAATTGAGCATTGGGGAGAACTAATTTTTACATGTCTGGCCACCAAATTTAGAGTTTTGTACATTTTGTGAACAGAGCCGGAGTGACATCAGTTTCTGCATACGTATATTGCCATCATAAAATCCAGAAATTTCATTATGCTTTATGGACTCCTTTTACTATTGTCATGTTCAGAAGACTGAACATGGAGTTGGTGCAATCCTATGACTGCTTTTGTGTCAAATTATATTGTAATGAAAGACAATGACCTTAACTATTTTCCCTGTTTTGAAGAAAAAAATATTTTCCTTTATACTGTGTTTTTTTTTTCTTTTGGAAAAAAAAAATTCAATTGTACATTTTATCTCACTAATAGTTGTATTTTTCACAGAGGAAATATTGTGGTTAAAATTGTTACATGTATCTTTGTAATACACTTTCCATTGTTTTCAGTAAATCCTATTCATTTATATGTTGATTTCATATTGTAAACTATGTATCTCGAGGTAACCCTTTTGTTTATACAGGTTTGCTTCAGTGTTAACCAGAATATTGCATAATGCATACTAGACTAGTTTTGCTTTAAGTGTAGTTGTGTTAGACACTGCAATTATTTTCTGATACCGTGAAAATAAATTTCTTACTAAACTAGCACTTGATTAACTGAGAGTTTAAATGAAGAGCTACTACACTTTATCTTGGTCAACAAAGATTGTTGATTGAATAGACTATATGCAGTGTTAAACACAGCTTACATAATTGTTTGTAGAACTGGCAGTTGCAGAGCTGTTCTCTTTTTGGTGCCTTTCAAGTCTTCAGACATCTTCGTAGCTTTTTTCCCCCCCTCCAGTTTGTTAACAGTAGTGCCACTAGTCACACTCAGACAATGAATGTATGGGCTCTAATCAGGAGAACGTTTTCTTTAAATTTGCCAACAGAATGCCTTACTGAGTCATTCAGAATGGATATGTACTCTACTGGCGTCCTAAAAAACAAAAAAAACAAATCATGTTGGTCTTTTTTCAGATAACGTAGGAAAAAAAGCTTCATTCCTTTATCCTTTCACTGCCACTTAGTGCCTTAATTTCAGCCAAGAAAGCAGGGTTCACTATTCATTGGCCAAATGAAATAATGTTCATTGCCATGTGACCTTTTCCCCATGTTTTGATCCTATTTAGTTGTTAAATATTCATTAGACCGTAGAACTATGAAGAGTTTAATGAATAGATGTGAAAATGAAATTACTTGATCTTGAGTAAGCAAATAGAGGTTTGAATATTAAAGTATGTACAGAATTTTAGCTGATTAGATTTAGAACCTTGTAGGACGTTTACCACATTTCCAAAGCTTTTCATCCTTAAAAAGCAATAATTCTCCTTTACAATTTGTATGCAGACTGCAATGACCAGAAATGGGTATGTGCCCTTGCCTTTTTTAAAGCCTCTTTGTAGCAGTTTTGCTTTAAAAAAGGAGGTCACTTTCATGTTATGAAATGCATTGTGCTACTGCTACGTCTGCAATTATCAAGGAGAGTGGGATGGGTCTGGGTTTCGGAAGAATGTGCAGATTTTTAGAGCAGTCATGGAGCTAATTAATTTCCACAGTGAAAAGAAGGGTAACCACAGGGGTGAAGAGTTTCAGTTGTGCTGAATCTGGGAGGAGCTGAAGTTTCCACAGTGGCAACCAAGCCAACCTCGGTAGCAATCAAGTTATTTCAATGTAAATATGCACACTGGAGGTATAGTAGAAACGTGCCTGGTATACCTTTTAATCAGTAGTGGAGATTCCCAAGTTTCCTTAGTGTATTCCCTTCCTGGTAGGGGGCTGGCAGTGTGTGCGGATTCAGGAGAGGTGTTTACTTGCCCAGGCAGAGTTCTGTTCTCACATTGCAGTGATATGCACAGCACAGGCTGGACATTCCTAGTCTGTAGTTTTAACAATGATTAGGATACAGACTGAGGTGACAATTGGGTTGGCTCCTTGATGGTGTAATAAAGAGCTCATCAGACTTTGCCTCTCTCACACCCCTTCCTAAATGACTATGAAGCAACTCGTGGAGAGAGGTCTCTGTGCTTTCTAAATGATTACTGTGTAGTTACTCTAGGTTTTTGAATCTAGAAGTAGCTTTAGGAAGCTGCTTTCAGTCCTTAGAAGCTGAAAAAAAGAAATGAGAGGCTTTTGGAGTACCTTGTCCCTATTTAAAGAGATTGTTAAAGAGATTGTTTTGGCAACAACCATTAAAAACAAAAGGGGGTGGGGATGGGCCAGGCTGCTCTGCACTGCCATAGAAGGTGACTTGGCTTATTTTTGGCTGTTGTATTCCCAAGGCCAGTTAAAAAAGCACTGTGCCTGTAGAAGACAGGAAAAACCTGTCTTGACTACCCCAGACTATTAAATATTAATATAATGGAGCTTCCATCTTTGACTTGGGCCGCAAAAATGGTGCCTGGATTTTACCAAGTTAGCATAAGTAAAAACATGGAACTCTCGAGTGTGGTGAAGGGTCATAAAATAAAGCTTTGTTAGTGGGATTGAAGAGGGTTTTTTATACTGAAGCAAACTTAGGAAAAAAAGTCAATGTACCAATTACTTTTTTGCACAAGTACTTTGCTTTGTTTTGTTGCATTTTAGGTAACTAATTCTGCACCCACACCTCAGCTTTTTTTCCCTTGAAGTAACAGTGAGGTATTCATCCTTTAACATCTGACAGTGGGAATTGAGCACTCATTTGACTGCAAGAAAAGATGCACTAGGAAGCAACAAAGCCCTCCTTAGACTATGAATTAGCAAAACAAGAATGAAATTAATTGCATCATTAATTATTTGGGTTTTAATTCCACTTCTTTTAGTGTGACGTCCCATTTTAATTGGGTTTGGTTTTATTCAAATAAAGTATTTCTCTTAAAGGCAGGTTTTCTTTGAGATGCTACTTCCAAAGTTTTGCTAGCAAAAAATCAGAGGCAAAACTGGATTGAGAAACTGTTTCTGAAAACAGCTAAGGACTTTAGGACCTCTGAAGTTCTGTAGCGTGTGTTGTATTCATATATTGTCAAAATGAAATACTACTTTTTAAAAAGTCAGATCTTACAGGCTGTCTTCCAAGTAAATGATTTCCATAGGAAATATATTTTAAATATTATTTAAATATTTACTACTATTTAAAACAATTTTAAAACAGAAAAGCTAATATTATGGTCACAAAATGTCAGTGTGTTATCAAGCATTTCTCATTTTGTTGCCAGCACTTGACATTTGGTCTCTCTTACCCTATGACATACCCGTGCATTACATGATGCACGTTCTGCCATATTTTATTGTTTAAGCTAATATCAACATGTCATTGGTAATAAATGCATGTTTTTTCTGCATATCTGCTCTACATATGGCAAAAATGAAGCTAGGGCTAATTAAGAGACACTTTATGCATTCTTAGTCCAGGTTTTCAGGTGGTCCATAATACAATGTATGGAAATGTGAAAAAGGACAGTTTTGTACCATTCATGATGTTATTAACTAAACCCATTAAAGTGAAAACACTTTTTAAACAAAAACCTTATAATGCTTAGTCATTTATTATGAAAATACTCAGTCTTGAAAAGTTAGATTGTTGGAAACAAATTGGCAATTTAGACTACATTTTCTGCTTGCAATCTGAAGCAATACAGTTCTAGGGTTTGGGGTTGTCTTTCCACTGTGTTGCATGAATTGAGCATGTCTGGTTGATCTGGGTTCTAAAGTTTCTGAATTAATTTTCATAATGTATCTGCCAGGTCTTAAACTGCTGTAACAAGTGAGGAGCCAGGCATGGGGGGTAAGAGAGAGACTATTGCTGGGATTTAGGGGGGGTTACCTACAGCATTTTCATTTGTTCTATTTCTTGCTGAACTAGAATATCATCTCTGTGTACCTGTGGGAAGAAATGGTATTCCAGGGAGTTTTAGTTTGGTTTTTTTCCATGAATTACTCTGGATAGTCCTATGGCTGTTTTTCCTTCAGACAGAGGGCTGAATCCCATGCTGTGGATATTGTCCATAAGATCTATAGTTGGAGAAAAAGGTGAATCTGAAGGACTGGAATATTTTTTTTTTAATGGCTCACTGTGTAAGCTGCTTCCCAAACGAAGATGAGCTTAAAATGAGTCATTTGCCCGTGAAGCTGATTGTTGTTTGTTGTTTTCAACAAAACAACTCTTTGGGAAGCAGGTAGGCAGAAAATGCTGTTGCAGTGTGGAAGCTGAAGCTTTTGGTACTCTGTTCTAGATGAAAGTTATAATTTATGAAGGTTTGTGGAGTTTTTTGTTTGTTTTTTTTTAAAAAGAGCAAGGTAAGAAGCTGAATGTACACAGCTTTTTAAAAGAGAACAGCAGCTCCTACTATCAGCAATTTGTGGGTAAGTATCAAAATTGCTTGTTTTGCATTAGGTATTTGCCTCTCCCATAGATAACCCAACAAATCTGCTTCATTTTCAGAAACCAAAGCGGGGAAACCTGCCTAAAAGTTCCTTTAATTTGATTTCTTACAAGAATACAGCAGTAAATACAGAGAACAAGTTATTTACGAAGGAGAAAAATAAATGGTGAGTCAGGGAAAACAGCAAACAAAGTTTCAGGGCTGTCCTGTATCTCTTTTGCCCTGGATATGTCTTTTAAAAGTTCCACTGGGCATTTTCCTTTGTGTGTGAGTTTGGTTCTGGCTGGGTTTCCTTGGCTCTGTGATGCCCAAAGGGTAGAGGGCAGCAGCAGTAACAGCAGAGCCCGTGAGCAGGACTGAAGGAGCACTTAAGGCCCTTCATTTCAGGGGAGAAGAATAATGTGGGAGTGCTCATATGCATGTGATGGTTTGTACAGGAGGCATCTAGGTGGGAAGTTGGAAGAAACATGGGGGGCAGATGTGGGAGGATGTTGGAAAGGAAGAATTTGGGAAGTGATGCCAGGGGAGCTTTCAGAGTGGAGGTGTTTGAGGAGCTGAGGGTCAGGAGTGATCCTTGGAAGCAGCTCCAGTGATGGATGCTGCAAAGTGTACCCTGACTGAAAAGCAAATGACAAGCCAACATATGATCTGGTGGCAGGTGGACATTGCAGCAGAAAGCTGGTGGCATTTCACCACACGCACGGTGACTTCGTGAGATTAATTCAGTCTAGTCCCAGTTGTGCCTTTTGTTTTGCTATTGGGAGTTTGATGTAGCTAAGGAATTTTATTTGGAAATCAGCTGCCAATACTTTAATGGATGCACTCAGGCCTTCTACACTGATGTAGATGACTCTGTCCATGGTGAGGATACCCTGAAAGAGCCATTAGAGGAGGGGCAGTCAGTAAGTGCAGAGCAGTGAGAAGAGGAGGAATGGAAATGTGAGTGATGAAACCAGCAGTAAACAACTGTAAAACCTCCACCCCGGGTATTAACTTGAAAATGCTGCAACTGAGCCCTAATGGAACACGCTGAGTAGTTAACTAGTAGTCATATGGTTTGTGTAATAGCCTCAAAATCAGAGTAATTGTCATCTTTTAGACACACTGGGATGTTTACACACAGGAGAATTTTAATTGTGCCTCTGAATTTGAGTGTATGGTAAAGATTATAGGTGGTAGTGGCCACTCTTAGACCCAGTTACTAATGCTTAGTTTTAAAAATTCAATCTAAAATGCTGTGATTGATTTCTTCCTAGGGTTTTTGGCTCAAATTATGAATAAATGAAGTTTCTCTTTATATGTGTTACTTGAAATCTTAACCTCTGTCACTGGAAGTACATGCTGTAGCCTTCTCAGACTTCCAGGGCATGTGACAAGACCTTTTAAGTAAAATTATGTTGTTTTCCATCATCCTTTCTAACCATGGTGGCTGCTGGTGGGATTTGTCTATGCATTATTTATGTATCAGATATTTTCGCTGGGACAACAGAAGGTAAATGATAAGATAACTGAATAAAAGCTGAAGCATGGATGTTTTATTGTGTGGTTAGGTCAAATGGGCAAGTCATTCAAAGCTCTGGGAGAATACAAATTTAAAGCTCTTCTCTAAGTAAAGCAGCTTTGGTGGTTTCTGAAACCTAGATTTTTACTGGTGATGAGAATGCAGAAATCCCTGTGCCTGCAGCTTCCCTAACAGAAGGCAGTAAGGGAACCCTTCCTTGTTTCAGTGCCACGTCCAGCAGCTTTGTTTACAGCCAGAGAGGTAGTTTTGACCACAGTCAATGGACTTTGTACTAAAGGAATTGAAGAGAATGCTCACGTGTTCTGTGAGAATCCAAGTGTTGCAATTCTGGAACCAGCTGGCTTAAAAGAACCCCACAAAGCATGTAATGAGAAATGCTTGTCCAGGGATTATTACTTTCTTTTTGACAGGAGCTCAGCAAGATCCCTTTGGCTTTTAGTGGGGTAGTAAAGCTCTCTGTAGGATGCTTCCAGGGGCATTTTCCTGTTCTAAACTGTGGGCCCGGCAAAACGGGGAATAATTGAGTTTGGTGGCCCCAGCACAGTACAGAAATATAAAAGGTAAATTACAGATTCCTGCTTCTAATGTGCGTAAACAATGATTCTCTTCTCCAAAACACAAATGGTATGTAGCTGATTTCTAAAGAAGTCAGAACAAATGGTCAGAATCAGGAATTCCTTTTGCTGAGCGAATCCATCTAGAGCTCTCCTTTTTTTCCCCCCTCCTCAATCAGCTCCTTCTACCCCAAGGTAGTTGGTTAAAGCACATAATGCCAAGGGTGTGGGTTTGATCCCTGCTGGGCCATTCACTTACAAGTTGAACCCCATGATCATTGTGGGTCTCTTCCAACTCAGAATATCCCCTGATTCTGTGATTCTATCCCATTAAGCTGGTGCCACGAGTGACTCCTCACTTGGGGAGTAGGGACCTGAAACGTGCCCCTGGTAGATCAGAGTAAGCGAGTACCTCACCATGCTTCAGGTGGACATCACTGCTTGTTCAGCTGGTCCTCCACAACTGTACAGGCTGGTGGGAGCTGCTCCCCTAATTCCTTGTGAACTCTCCTGGAGCCCCTTTCACAGTCACACGAGTTGGTGCATTTGGTTTTGTGGTGAAACGTGCAGGAGTTCACCTTTGGTCAGTAACTGCAGCTCACCTGAGCAATGCCAGCTCCCAGCTGGGCAGAGTGTGCCTTCTAACCTTTCAATTATTTAATGTGTCTGGTTGTACTTGCTCCTTCTGGTTGAACAGGTTTCTGGCGTGTAGATGACAGCGAGTCTTTACTGTTTTGTGAGGAGTCCTTACCCAAACAGTGTTGCTGTGGGACTGTGCTATCCCATGCACGTTTAGGCATGGTGTAGCCAGGCTCTGCTCATCGTAGATAATCCCACTTCAAGATCCCGAAAAACCTCCACAAGAGGGAAAAACTGAAAAATCCATTGAAGACACAATTCTGTTGTCTTTATTAAGAGAAGCAGAGGCTCGTGACATCGCTGACGGTGGGTTTGGTGACACTCGTACAGTCTTTGCCCGCTGTCCATTTGCCCTTCCTTACCACAACCCATCTCCTGCCTCCAGCCTGCTGGACTGTTCCACCGGGGGTCAGTGTGAGCCCTTCCCTTGCCACTGCCCTGCCCGCCTTGGTGCCGCCGCCACCCTGGCATTGCAGCCCAGCAGTGGAAGGATTGCGCCCCTGAACAACGCGCCCTTTGTCGCCTCACAGCCAGTCACCCCGCAGCTTCTGTCCTGCGGGCTTGTTCATTGTTCCAGCCGCTTCCGAAATGCCGGGGTGGGATCCTTGCAGACTCCGCTTCAGTGTAAAAGTTGCGCTTTGGGGGTGAATGGTCCTCTGGCCAAGGCAGGGAGCACCTGCGAGTGGCTTCTCCACGGCGGGGCAGAGGTGGTGTTGGCTGTGGGGTTGATGTTGCATCACTGCATCCCGCAGAACCTGCTGCTGCGTGGTCTTTTTAAATTCAAATGTAGGCAGGAAACTGGGACTAAGCAGAGGGAATTTGTGACTGGCCTGCTCTGTATTGTAAGGGAAGAGTGTCCATCTTGTTCAGCCCCGGGCAATCCCTGTGCTCTGTACTACAATAGCAGAACAGGTTACCTGGTCATTAAAGGCGGTTCTTTCATCTGCCTTCACATCTATCCAGTATATCAAATAGCCCTTTGCAATCCAATATTGATGAAGAGCTGTTAATGTTCTTAAATTTGAGATTAATAGAGGTGGGAGAGAGTTTTCCAATTTTTCTAGGTCTTTTTCAGTACTAAAAACCAACATGCTGGAATTGCATCTTCAAGCAATGAAATACAGATTTTGTAATGTCATGATAATTGTGACCTAAAAAAATAGCAATTTCTGTAACTGAAGCTGTTGATTTTCCTTATTTGAGTATCTCTGTGAACCATATGTTGAACTTTAATTTGTCTCGACATCTGTGAATGGAATGGAGCAACATTTTAAGGGTTACTGTTTAAAAAATGTTCTCTTTTCATCAACTTCAGCACTGTAGAGAATACAGGCATTGTTGATCTTTAAGTGGGGAAAAACAGAAGAGCAACTGTTCTAAATAACTGAAATATTTTTCTGAATTTTTATGGTAATTATTAATTGCTGTGCTTTCCTAGAAACAGCCATAAAGAGATCCTTGCGATTATGGCAATAAAGTTTTATGTATACATACATTTAAGGTGTGTTGACATACACTTAATCTTTAAGGCTTATATTGTTGTGGGAAGACATTTGAAATCTAAAGAAAAAATGTTTGGTATTAGGAGAGAGCCTTCTGATGTGTTTGAAGTGTAAGATCAGCATTTGAATTGCAGAATTCTGTGTAGACCATTCGGAAAAGTGGAAGCTAAATTATTTTGACAATAAATTTGAGAGTATTCTTCTGCAAGAATCCCCCCTTATTTCATAGCAAATTTTCAGTGACAAATCAATATATATTTTTGGCACTTAGCATTTTAATTATAATTGGAACATCGGACACTTCTTGGGTTTAGAAGATCTTATGCTCCAGATTTGGGTTATTTTCAGGTTTTTAAAATATTATGAAAGTTTTTCCTATGTTTCTTTCAAGTACACACAATATTTCCAATCCCTTAACCAAACACTGATCTGCTGTAGATAAAACAGCAGCACCCCATATTTTCTATCAATATGTCTCCATCTCTTTTGGGCAACATAGCCTCCAACTTTTCTCTCTTTGATAGTGATATTGAAATCCTTAATCACACATTCATGTCTTTACTTTGTAAGGCCTTGTATTCAATTATCTCCTCCATTCCAGAATACCTGGAAATTACAGGTGCTCTCCTACCCAAATAGTGCATGGTTGTCCAGCTTCCAAGTTCATTATGGGAAGAGCTAGACAGCATTTTGCATAAAGGGGTGCATCACTCCTCACTTTGTGAGGAACAAGCTTCCATTTTGCCTTCTCTCTCCCCATGATCAGAGAAGACCTGAATGTTCATCTTTATCATCATCTTTATCCTTGAGCAAACACTTAATTGACATCAGTATGTTAATCAGCTCCTGAGCAGTAAACACGCCTGAAACTGTGGCTGTTGAATTTCATTGCTCCTTATGCTTCTAATTAATCCCTACAGTTCTTACATGAGACTCAACAATTCTTGAAAACTGAAGTTTTTAAGTTCTTCAAAACGTAGCAACTCTCTTGATCCTTTTGTAGGTGGTAGGAGTATTTTTAGATGACCTGGAAATAAGTTAAAATACATTTTTATCTTCCTGATCCCTGCTATAAAAGTTCTTTATGACAGCCGCAAAGAATCTGACAGAATTGTACAAATTAAGACTTGTTTGCATGATTTGTTAAAAATACATTTTAGTCACCGTAAACTACCTGGCAAATTTGTTGTTCTCTGCAACTTCACACAACATTAGCAGATAGAGAGCCAAGAGTAAAGCTGTTTGTATCATGTCCCTTCCATCTCGGGTGCTGTTTACAGTCCCCAGACCAGGTTTGGGTATATTTACCTGCAGTACCAACTGCTTTTGGAGCACTTACTGTTCCGTGTGTGTGTAGGAATACCACTAAGTTGATCCTAAGCGATTTTAGGAATGAGTTATATTAACTATGTCTTTGCAATTGACATTCTCCTGTGTTCAGTTTTATGGAGGTTAATTTGGGGAACACACTGTCGAAGGGGAAACCAGATACAGAGAGTTACACATTCATCCTGAGATCTTTCCACCACAGCCTAAGGAATTACACCAGCTAAGACCATACTGGCTGCATAAGGTTGCATTATTTAAAGTGACTATATAAAAGTATAAACGAAGTATTATAGTATAGATAATTTTATACATATATTAATAATTACATAAAAGTGCTTCAGAAAAGCATTTTATAATGATGGTATTTTAAGAAATGCCAAAAGATGGCAGTTTTCACCATCCTTTGATACCAGACACTGTTTGATAAGAGCTGTCTGACCAGCCAATACCTGCCTGTGAAGAAGCTGATGGGTCAGGGCTGTGGTCACTATGGGAAAACATGAAAAAAGCAAAGGCAGAAGTCCAGGGTAGACTGCAGATCCCCCGGTAATAAAATGCAAGAAGAAAAACCTCATAAACATCTCGATGAGCAGCTCACAGTGCCTTAGTTTGATTCACTGTGCTCCCTCCAAGCAGCATTTTGACAAATCATTCTCAGGTGTAATGTTGTTGTTAGCTGATCCTTGCACCTCCTGTTTGAAAATGTTCGTGGTTTCAAATTCTCTCCAGATTAGGTGAACCATTGCAGAATGATTGACTGCATCACTTTATTTCAACAACTATGCTGAAATAAATTATTTTAAAAAACGAAAATCAACTCTGGCATTTACTGGTTGTCAATTATATTTTGGCAATGCATCAAAAAACTGCTACAAAATGCATCAAACTGCTACAGAAATACGGAATAATAAACCAATGTATCATGACTTTCATTTCCAAAGGCTGGCATTTTGCAGCAGTTTGAAGGTTCCTTTTTCTTTGGGTCCAGAGAGTGAAGACTTCCTTATCTGAAAAACTTCACAAGAACTTCCACTCTTAGAACCCTCATTATTAAACACTAGTGCTCAGGCAATAAAACAAGAATAAATGTTTGTCTGCTGCAAGTTTGTGGTATCTGGTTCCCTGTACTAATTTTGCACAGTTTCAAATGAAGTGCATTGTATTTTTCATTTGTATGTGGGGAATAAACCTGTAGTGCATCATTTTTAAGCATAAACCTTTAAGCATAGCAAATTGTGATGAAAGAAGGCTGACCTGAGCTTCAGTGGATGGCAGACATCCTGTATTTGCACCTACTTGTCATAGGACAGGCTGAAGTTTCACAGGGGATTGTGTTTTGCAAACTGCCATCAAGAGTTCAATAATCTAAATAACTCAAAATGAATTATTGCATCACTTGTAACATCTTTATTATTTGGTCTTCTACACACCTCTGAATTTGTATATCATGGAGATCAATTTGGCTTTGTTCCTATTGAAATCAGTCCAAAAACATGATTGATTTTTTGTTGTTCAAATACACTTTCATTAAGTAAAAATGAATTATCAAAATACTCCGTACTTAGTAGAAAATGATGTTGAATCTCTCAACAGTTCGTTACAGACAGTAGAAAAAACTTTTATTACCTTGGAAGTGAATTTATTATTTCACTGCAATGTGAAATGCCTGCTGCCATAATAAACAGCTCATAGAAGACACCAGAGGAAAACTCCAACCCTATGTGGGTGTTCAAGTCATATGTCCAGGGAACAGCAGAGGACAGTGTTCAGTTGTTCAGCCACAAACGAGGCCTGTGCTCAGGGTAACTCACAGAAACAGATCTGGCTGGTTTGGGGGTGTAAACAGCAGGGTATATATGGGCAAATGAGGAGAGATTAATTAAGACAGCCATGGAGCTCCTAGAACAGGTCCAGAGGGCAATGAGGACGATTGGGGGACTGGAGTATCTCTTACAAGGAAAGGCTGAGGGAGTTGGGTGTGTTCAGACTTGAGATGACTGAGAGGGGACCTCATTAATGTGTGTAAATATCTGAAGAGAGGTGAAGAGGGATGGACCAGGCCGTGCTTGGCAGTGCCAAGCAACAGGACAGAGGCAACAGGCAGGAACTGATACACCTGTTCCACCTGAACACAAGGAAGAACTTCTTTAAAACAGATTGCCCAGTGGAGTCTGGGAGACAAGGAACTACTGGAGAGGGTCCAGCAGAGGCCACAAAGACAACGAGGGGTCTGGAGCATCTCCCTTATGAGGAGAGACTGCCTGGTTAGTTTAGAGAAGATGAGATGACCTCATATCGATACATATAAATATCTCAAGGAGGATGGTGCCAGACTCTTTTCAGTGGTGCCCAGCGACAGGACAGGGAGCAATGGCCACAAACTAAAACACAAGAAGCTCCACCTCAATGTGAGGAAGAACACACTGGGGGTGCCAGAGCCCTGGAACAGCCTGCCCAGGGAGGTTATGGAGTGCCCGCAGAGATTCCAACCAAACCCACCTGGAGGCATCCCTGTGTCACCTGCACTGGCGGGGGGGCTGGGCTGGATGACCCGCAGAGGTCCCTCCCGCCCCTGGCCGCTCCGCGATGGTTCAGCACACGAACCCACACCAGCAGGCGATGGGGCAGCACCGGGGGGGATCGCACCGAGCCGTCGGTGCCTTTTTGTGCCGCGGTGCCGTCCCCGCCCCGGGCGTGGGCGCGGCGGGGCCGCCCCCTCGGGCTGCCTGAGCTGCGGGCACGCCCGGCTGGCACAGCCGAGCCACAGCGAGCTCGCCATGGCCACGGTGCGGGAGAAGGCGGCGGCGCTGAGCCTGAGTGCGGTCTGCAGCCCCATAGCCAGGCCCCCCGGTACGGCCCAGCAGCGGGATGGGGAACGGGACGGGACGGGACGGGAAGGGAAGGGATGGGAATGGATGAGACGGGAAGGGAATGGGAATGGAGGAAACGGGAAAGGGAAGGGAATGGATGAGACGGGAATGGGAATGGATGAGATGGGAAGGGAAGGGGTAGGAGTGGACGAGACGGGATGGGAATGGATGAGACGGGAAGGGAAGGCATGGGAATAGATGAGATGGGAAGGGATGAGACAGGAAGGAATGGGAATGAACGAGACGAGAAGGGATGAGAGGGGACTGGAAGGGATGAGACGGGATGGGATGGGAGCCAGAGCCGTCCCGGTCTGCGCGGCGCCTTTCCCGGCTCCCGGAGTTCCGAAGTTGGCCGCGCTCCGGCTCTGGGAAGCGCTCCGGCACCGGGAGAGCCCCGGAGCGGCGGGCGGGGAGGGTGGCAGGGAGATGCGGGACAGCTGCGTGCCCGGAGAGCGGGTTTAGGGCAGGTGGAGCTCGCTGGGAGCTGCTTTTGGTTTTCTTTCCTTACCCCGAGCAGCTTGACTTTGTGGGACCTTGTAACCTTGGTGCCACATGTAAGAACGCTTTGTCCGGAAAAGATAGGAAGGAGGTTTACGTGTGTGTGTAAGGAAGAGGTGATAAAGCTGTGGTTAGTAGTAAAATTATGTGTTGATATTTATTTTGGTGGTGTCGGGCTGGGGTCGGCTTTCTTTTTTCCTTTCCAAAGAAGCTGGTCGGCTATTCAAATATAGGGTTGGAAGGGAATTCTGTGTTCAGTTGTGTTTGTTCTGCCTGCCTGAAGGTGTCATCAGGTTAAAGTATCAGCAAGTCTGTGTGCCTTGTCTGTCTCGTACTTTTAAAACTTTGGAAATTGCGGGTTCTGGAAGATTTCTGCCTTGGGTGGTTCAGTGCTGTGTATTAAAAATCTTTTCTTTTTCCATGGCATGAAACTTTTCAGAAAGGTAATTGTTGCTGTCCTTTGTCAGTATTGGTGTGGTCAAATGCTGTTGTGTTCGCTGCTCCCCCATCAGTCTTTTCTGGCTCCCCCTGCTAATTTGCTAATTTCTGGGCTGGATGGAGGTCAGCTGGAAACACTGGTGCCCCAAATTGGGATACAATTCTCTAAGTCAAGCCACTTCAGACTAAACAGAAGAGGAAATAAACACCTCCCGCATCTCTGTGGAAAATGCTCATGGTAATATGTTCCAGAAGGAGTTGCATGTTGGTTTTTTTTTTTTTTCAAACACTGCATCGCACTGTTAATTCATTTGGTTTGAGGTCTGTCACAATCCCAGATGGCTTTCTGTAGGATTGCTGCCAACTCTTCATTCCATATTTTGTCCTTCAGCTTTTGATTTGCCTCTTCTTCCTCTGCTTTTGGGCTTCCTAAATTATTCATCTGACTTACTGAAAAACATGTTTTCTAATTCTGGCTTCTCTGGTGGCTGCAGCCCTTCCCAGTTAGGTGCCACCTGCGAACATTATGTGTTTTCAAGTCCTTGTGGAGGCTGAGTGTAGCCTCCGGTCAAACTGTTGGCTGCTGGCATGCTGCTCTAATCAGACTGGTAAATGAGTAATAGTTCAGTGGCTTTATTGAGGGAGGGAAGACGGGTTGGCTCAAGGAAGTGGCATTGAGTACACAGAGCCAAGGTCTCAGCTGGAGCTCTGGTGGCAGGGCATTGTTTGGTGGGACAAGTGTCGAGTGGTGTCTCAAGAGGGTCCCTCAACTTGTTAATGATGTGCTAAGCACTGATATTAGGTAGCTTGTGTGTATGCACCACCCTGTAGGAAACAAGATTCTGATGTGTCTCTTGATCCCTGCTTCCCTCTTCCCTGCCCAGCTGTGCTGTCCTGTTAGTGTTAGAGGAACTAACACAGGAGTTACAAGTACATACAGCTAGTTCATGGCTGTGGGACACAAGTGCTTAGGAGTAGGTTCTGCAAGTGTGACCATTAGGTGACACGGGGACACACAAAAGGACAGTGTCAGAAGTAGAGGCTGGAAAAACAGGAAATTGTGGTCGAAAAGCTTTAGGCTGATACAGTGAGAGGAACCACCAGTGAGAGAGAGACTGTCACACAGCAGACAGACTTGCTAAGGAAGTAACAAATGCTAATGCATGAGCAACCCAAGCCAAAGTGGAAGTCTCAAAGATTTTTAAATCCTTACGAGATTCATGAAAGCTGGAAGGCAGAGAGGGGGCTGCTCTGTTCTAACTGCAGCATGAATTCAGTCTTTGTTGTCTCTGTTCTCAGGCTTTAGCTTGGCGCAGAAGCCCTTTGGAGCGACGTACGTCTGGAGCAGCATTATCAGTGCTCTTCAAACTCAAGTGGAAGTAAAAAAGCGCCGCCAGAACCTGAAGTGCTACCATGACTGTTTCATTGGCTCGGATGCTGTGGATGTTGTCTTTGCCCATCTTCTACAGAGCAAGTATTTTGGGGACGTGGATATTTCCCGTGCTAAAGTGGTGCGCGTATGTCAAGCGCTGATGGATTACAAAGTATTTGAGGCTGTTTCAACGAGGGTCTTTGGAAAAGACAAGCGGTCTGTGTTTGAAGACAGCAGCAGCAGCCTCTACAGGTTCACCAATGTCTCAAACCAAGCAGAACTTGATAAAGATTACCAGCCGTGTACCCCACAAAGGTTAGTACGTGGAGTGCAAAGAGAAGAATTTCTTTACAATAGGAAAATGCTTAAGTGTTCTGGGGGAGAGAAGGGAAAATTGTTTTACAATTAAAGTACCTGATGGGGAGGGGGGGTGGGGGTGGAAATAGATACTACACAGATGTTTGTGGGTAGGACAGGTAGGAAACAGTAATTTCAAGAGAGTAAATCACTCAGCCTGCATAGTTACTTGTTTTCTGTGTCTATTATCACATGGCCTTGGGGGAGGGAGGTAGGAGAGTAGAACTTAAGTGCATTTTGATACTGATCCAAACCAATATAACCAACTGGAATTCAGGTGCATCAAACAGAATAATGCAACAGGAGCAATCTTTAGTCACTGCACATCTGGCTCTGGCATAAATCAGTAGCCTGTGCAACTTTAAAAAAAAAATTGTTTTCTCCTTTTCATCCTTTTGCTTTCACTATGCTTCAAATTTGGCCTGTTTTTTAGCTGTTTCTTTATGCATGTGTGACTTATTCCAAGGCTAGGTGGCAGCTGTTTTGCTGGGATGCTATTGCACACCATCCTGGGACCAGAGGGAAGTGCAATGGTGAGGTTTTGTTTCCCTGTCTCTTTAGGAGTGGGCAAAGAGAACCCAGGTACTACCTAAGCCCTCGCAAAGCAGAGCGCATGCTATGTAGGTGCCACTTTGCCAAATAACTTCCCTCAAACGATTTTTGTAGAGTGTTCATCTCTACACATCTATATAGATATATACACAGCTGACATATTCTTACAAGAAACTCCATTGATGTATTTAAGGCAATAGTTTTAGCAATATGCACTTTTGAAAATCACAAATATTATTGACCTAAAAAAACCTGCCTTATGTGATTGACATGTTAATTAGAGCAGTGAATGTGAACTTGAATGCATCAACCCTGATGAAAAAATCATAGAAACAGATTAAAAATAGTTCCTTGGTCCTGCTTCTCCCCTCTGCTCCACTAACTCTTGGTCTGTACTGAATCAAACTGTCCCAAGTCTTTATTTAGAAAGAGGAGAATTCGTGAGAAATTAAGAACACTTTAATCAAGTATGGTATTTAAAAATATTTTCATCACAAGAGTTGTTAAAGTAAGACCTAGGATATATTGGACAACCAGTCATTAAACAGGACTATTCATGTTTTATTAGTGTAGAATGGTTTTCTTAGTTTTCATTAGTGTAGGTGGTTTTCTTCCAGGCAGGGCACAGATCTATTGGGTTATGTTTCTTCATTTAGTGAAAGGAACAGATCTAGCTATCCAGGCAGCTTGACACACCCATAGCAAAGACAGTGGACATCAGAAGGATTTTGCAATGCCCTAAACCAAAGAAGCTCTGGGAACTGAAATTAAGCAGATGCAATGAATTCTTCGAGATATCATATGTTCTCCTGGATGACTTGGACAAAGGAAGTGTCAGGCAGAAGAGAAGGGGGGAAAGTAGAGTAAATATCTATGTAGGAGAAAACACTTTTTAATCTTGGCACAGTTATCCATATCTATATGTTCTATGACATGTTTGGTTATCTATATGTATGGATATGGATATATATAAAAACCGTTTTTCATCTCAGACATGAGAGGAGCATGTTGTTCCACTCTACTCCAGTCAAACCTGAAAGCTTGGAGGATCTTTGGGAAAACCTGAGTCTCAAGCCTGCAAATACCCCTCAAGTAAACATCTCAGACAGCTTGTCCCGTCGAGGTAAGCCAAGTAATGTCACAGTCGTTAGTTTGTGGGAGAGGGTGGAAGGTAAATCTGTAGGACTGGAAAGACTTATCCCTGTCAGATTGGAGAGGAAGACAAACTGCCTCTCACAGTATTTTGTTTTGAACACCGTGTCATGAAAAGGCAAATTATATTTGTTGCAGAGTTGCTTTTTATCTTTGTATTAGACAAGAGCCACCATCTCTACTTGAAATAAATCAACGGTGAATTTTGTGGAGAAGAATATGCAGTGTGTAGAGCTTGATTCGAGTTAGGAATGTTCTTCATGTTATTCAATTACCTGCACTACTTTTGTGCTTGACTTAGTCATGGCCAACACTCTACTGTCAGCTAGAACTCCTCCCTAGCTTTTGAACTGTGGATTTGCACATCCAGCACTCCTTCAATATTGTGTGAAGCTATTCTTGACAATTCATGTCGTCTCTTTCAGATTAAACTATGATCTAATGTGTTTTTTCCTGTCCCTTAAAAATGGAAATGCATCCTAGAAACTGCGGTTTCATCATATGGAAATATCTTGGGGAGCTGTGATAAGGACAGTGTTACACTTCTTTTTTGTTTTTCTGATACCTTATCTAGAATAAAGATTGTTTGCAAATTAGAGCACGAAGAATGTAAGACACTTCAAACTTATCCAAAAAGCAGTTCTCCCACACTTGTAGTTGAATAAACAAATGGGTAATTCTTGCCTTTTTGTGGTGATAAAAGGCACTTCAAGATGATAAGGGCCACACTCTTTACTACTGTAAATCTCCATTTTACTAAAATTAATCTCTTAGGTTAGGCCTGATGGGAGGAAAGGGAGTTGTCTTTTTTTCCTAATCTGTTTTTGCACATGCTGAGTCTCCGTGTGCTTTGTGTATCCACCCTTCCCAGTTATTAATGAAGTGTGGCAAGAACAAACAATTGCTCGCCTCCTGCAGCTGGTCGACCTTCCACTGCTGGAGTGTCTGTTGGAGCACCAGAAGATCAGACCTCAGCTGGCACAGCCAAGGAAGGGAGCTGGGTATGTCATCACAAGCAACTACCTGGACAGGGAGATTCTCAAGGCTTTCAGTGACTCACAGTAAGTGTTCCTTGCTCTCCTCTGCAGCTTTGAAAAACTTTCTGCTTTCATGGGAGTGCAAAGCACAGTTGATCTTTGGGTGGAAATGTAGTAGTCTCAGCCCTGCAGAAAGGACGGGGAGAGTCCTTTTCTCCCTGTGGGACTTGACTGGAATAACTGGTAAAAACCATTGCGTAGCTCTAAGGCAGAGCGGTGTGATAATTTTTGCTGAACACTGGAATGGTTTTTGAATGCAATGACAATAGGTGGTGGTATTCAGAGGGGAAAGTCTTTGCTGTATTGAGGGAAGACTAGAGCTTTTTGCTGTCAACATGGAAGTTTTTCCTCAAAACATTACTTGTGAGGGAATAGTTTAGTTCTTCCTACTATATAAAAAAAAAAAAGCCAAGAATGCTGAGCTTGAAACTGTGCCTGGAATTAAGAACATTGTCTGAAAAACGTCTACCGATCTGAATCAGATCAAGGTTCATGTTTCTGTTTATGTAGTGATAATTATGTCCTTATCTAACAGTAGAGGACATCACTGACTTTAGGTTTACCTGCTTGTGACTGTTTACCTGTGTGGGTTACTAATTCTTCATCTTGATGAAATACATAACAAAGGGGTGTATGACTGTGGTCCACCTGAGTGTGTCAGGTAAAGTGCCTTGTGTGTGTGAATTTCTTAATGTATTTAAGTACTTACACATGCAGTTTTCACTGGGACCGAGAAACCAGTCTACCTGCTTTCTGTGGAAAGCAATGCAAGCAGCTCTGAAAGGCACCTGTAAGCAATGTTACAAACATATAAAAACCACTCTGTCTTCTAGGACAGACGAATGGCTCTCCGCAGCAATAGATTGCCTGGACTATCTTCCAGATCATATGGTGGTGGATATTAGCAGGAACTTGCCTGATCAGCCAGATAAAGCAGATACATGGAAACTACTGCTGTTTGAAAATATTGGTAGATATTATGGTCAAAAAAAGGAGCCGCTGTTAAGCCACGCATCTGAAATCCATTTAGGAATTGCAGAGCTATTAGGTAAGTAAAATAAAGCTGTTCCAATGCTTATGTGAGATATGTATTGAGAAACTGACTATTTACCTCAGCAGCCAAGATTAAATATTGACATATGTGAGTTTGTTTTTTTTCTTTTGTTTTCACTTCTAGCCATAAAGATTGTGCTTTGAATTTTCGTCCTGACTATTTGCAGTTCTGTAATCTTTGTTCGGGTCTGTGTAGAATGGCTGTGAAACCGGAGTGCTATAATTTGGTAGTAATTAGTATCCATGGAGGTTAAATATCCATGGGAAACGAAATATAAATATGGTCTAATATTAAATATTTATGTCCTAAGAGCTAAACTGAAGGCTGTGTGGATGCTTTGTACCCTGTTCACAACTTTGCCCTTTTTTTTCCTTACAAAAAAATGTTTCTTAAATTTTGTTTAGACACATTTTAGAAAGCTTTTCATGCTTTCATTCTCAATGAACATCTCACCCCTGTTCTCCATATTTTTCGTAATACTTCTTGTTCTGTGTTGGTGGGAATAGTTTGCATTTATATCCCGCTCCTCCTCCCCACTTGATAAAGGAAGGATATTAGTACAACCTACTTCATTTAAATAATTCAGACATTTAAAATGAGTATTCTGCATAGTGAAGCAAATTAAAACTTAGCAAAGTTTTACAAAGTGGTTTGCAGTTAATTCCTCAAACTAGCCCATGCATCAAGGACATATTTCTTATTTTTGGGGAGATCTTTATTTCCACAACAAATTCTTTTTTTTTTTTTTAAGAGAACCATTTTCCTTTTTCAGTATTTCACACCCCATTCAAGATGGCTGAACTGTAATTGAACTTAATTGCAAGTGAGCTTACTTAAATCTCAGTCTGAAAGCCTATATGTGGGCTGTTCTCAGACTGTCTGCAAGCAGCTCTCATCAACCTGTGAGAAGTTCTAACGAGAATTAATTGCTTAGTTTGACCAGTTCTGTGTAGAGACATGGATGTCTCTTCAATGGCTAGTTTAGGTATTTTATTGTAACATGTATTTAAATAAATAGATACCTTTATCTCTCCCCAGTGAATGGGAAGATGGAGCAATCTTTAGAAGCTGTTCAGCTGTATTTGAAACTTCTAGACAGCCAAGTTCGGGAGGAGTTCAGGAGACTGTTGTACTTCATGGCTGTTGCAGCACATAATTCTGAGCTCAAGCTACAGAAGGAGGTAAGTGTGTACTTAACAGATGCTTTACACTTACTGAAATCTAGAGGTCACGGACACTGCTCAGAATGCATGTTTGTAGCTTAAATATGTGACCTACAGGAAGAGCAATGACTCTGCAAGCAAAGGTGATGCCCTTCTTAACAGAGGAGACTAATTCTCCTGGTCATTATTTTCAATTTGTTCTTTAGAGTGACAACAGGATGGTTGTGAAGAGAACATTCTCTAAAGCTATTATCAACAATAAAAATTTATCCAGAGGGAAAACTGACCTCTTGATCTTGTTCCTTGTGGACAACCAAAGAGATGTGCTAAAGGTAAGAGCTACACAATTACCACATTTTGGCTATCTTATATGCTTATGCAGAATTGCCTTTTCTAAACTGCTGTTGCTTTGTCTTCTCTTTCTATTGAAGATCCCAGGGACGCTGCATAAAATGGTCAGCAATAAACTGCTGGCTTTGCAGAAAGGCCAGGATCCCAGTAACATAACAGGTAAGAGTTCAAACTGAGCTTTTAAATCTTGTCAAGTACCCAAATGAGAAACAGGTGATGCAAAAAGACTTGCTGTAACAATGACTAATTCGACTAAAGCAGGGATGGGTCTGTGGGATCTCAAGGGTGGCTGAGTGTGGTGTTAACCATCTGAGTGTCTCTTGTTGCATTTTAGGCTATACCTTTTGCCAGAAACTTGATGAAAGAGAGTATCGCTCCAATACGGAGAAGACCACAAAAGATGAGCTATTATCCCTGTTGAAAGCTATTGATGAAGACTCAAAGCTCTCTGACAAAGAGAGAAAGAGACTGCTAGATCAGTTTCATAGTAGTAATCCAAGTATTTTTATGCAGTATTTTGGAGACAGAGTTACTAATATGTGTGTGTGAGACTTTTAAATACAGATGACTTTGAATACTCAAGCATTGAAAACACTAATATATTTGTACATTTTTGTATTCGTGTATCTGCCTAATAAAATTATTTTGTGGAAATAATTTAATTTATTCAATTATTACCAAAGCAAATAGTACTTTTATTTATAATTTAGATTTCCTTATTCTTGCTATAGGACCAAAATAATCCTTTCTTTCCCTCACCTAAAGCCAAGTCTATTGACTCCCTCTATTCAAATATCAGAATTCCTGAGCTGGAAGACTCCACGAATGAGATCTTTCTGCCAACTTTTTTACCCCAGCGCTGAATCTTATGCTGAATGTTTTTTTTCTAATTTGCCTTGCATTATGTGACTGTCACATAGCATTGATCTGTGACTTCCTGTGTGACAGAGCTGAGCAACATCTTTTGCTTGATGTTCCACAGCTTCTCATCAAGCTTGCCAGCTAACTATACCCTGTATGTGTATGACAAGTTACTGTGCTGTTTTAAGCTAAAATGGCACTGTTTTGAGGAACTGACTCTCCTGCATTGGTAAAGATATCCTGGATTTTGAAGTCAGTCTGGCTTTGGTTGCCACAGGATGTCCTGGTTATGGCTGGTTATCTTCATCCCTGCAGTGTTTTGCTCTGACTGTAACTATTATTGATGGCACCAGCTGTAATTAGGAAAGAGCTGGAGTGAAGGGAAGGCCTGTGGCTTTTCTTATGGCTCTGTATTTTATCTGTCTGGTCTATGGTGGAAATCCCAAGCTTTGCAACACGGGCAACTGAAAGAAGATGCATAGCATGATTAGAGATCTAATTTTGACTCTTGTGGAGTTATCTTTGGGGTGGTATCAGCAAAACTTCATTACAGCTGACGTTGAAAGAAATAACAAATTTTGTTCCGTTTAAAATGTTGAGCTCTGTGCTATTTGGGAAGAAAAGCTAGTTTAATTATGACAAGATAGTAGTACCTATTTATATCACGTGGTGGTCTGATTTTTGAAAACAGAGCCCTCTGTGAGATACTGTAATGTCTCACTAAGTAACTCTTCAATCATTAGTGGTCTCTGGTGCCAGTGGCCCAAGTGCTTTCTCTGAAACAGAGCTGAGGGCTTGGTGTGCTGTAGGACAATGTGTTACTGTGTCCTGAGGGGGGATGGATGTCAAACATGTGAAAAGCTTATTCTAGTCTGTTAGGGCTTCTAAACAATCACTTCTTGGAAACTAGCAGTAGGTGGTAAGTCTAACTCTTTTTTTTAAGTCTAACTCTTTTTTTTTTTTTGGTAGCTATATTTTGTAGTTCTTGGTCTTAACCGAAAGCTTTTTATTTAATGCACTTCCTCAGGAAAAATTGGCTTAACTCACACTTTAAAATCTGGGTGGGGGAAAGTCAGTTCCTTGTTCTTGGGAAAAGAACATTAAAATAAGTTACTTACAGTGCTGTGTTCCCTCTTCAGCAGAAGTATATTCCCTTTCTAATGTAACGTGGTTAAGAAGGGGCAGATTTCTATCTTGAAGATGAGTTCCTGCCTTTGGGCACTGCCTGGTGCAGTGAGAGCCCCAAATTACAGAGATCCTGCCCTGGTGCCAGGTCTGCTTCCAGGGATGTTCTGGGGCAGACACAGGGCAGGGTCAGCGAGGACTCTGCTCTGTCTGAGGTGGCACAGCTCCTGCAGGGACACCAAAGGGGGCATGTGGGGTGGCACAGCTCCTGCAGGGACACCAAAGATTGGGGTGTGTGGGGTGGCACAGCTCCTGCCGGGACACCAAAGATTGGGGTGTGTGGGGTGGCACAGCTCCTGCAGGGACACCAAAGATTGGGGTGTGTGGGGTGGCACAGCTCCTGCAGGGACACCAAAGGGGGTGAGATGTGTGGGGGCAGCGAGGACAAGCCATGCTTTCCTGCTGGCTGGGTGGGTTTAAGGCGAGTGGTCACGGTGTGACTGCAGCAGACAGATCTATCCGACCTGTTTACCTGTTTTAAAGCCGGGGAGGGTCCCCGGGCCGGGCCCCGCAGGGCCGTGTCCCTCGCTGTCCCACACCCCGCCGGGAGGCTCTGGGTGTCCCCTGGGGGCACAGCGGGGCTCTGTTCCCCCGTGTCCCCCATGGCAGTGCCGTGTCTCCCCGGTGCCTGTGCCCCATTCCCCACCCCGTCCCCCATCCCCACTCCCTACCCCCGCTCCCGGCACCAGGCCCCTCGCCCCGCCCCGGCCCGCCCCGCTCCGTGGCTGCGGTGCCGGCCCAGCCCCGGCAGGGACCGCACCGGGCCCGGCAGCGCCGAGGGCTGCGGCCCCTCCGGGCGGCCGAGACGGGGTGAGGGGGCCGGGAGAGCCGGGGGGAGCCCTGGGGGGCCGGGCAGGGCCGGGATGGGGGGGCTGAGCCCGGGCCCGGCCGGTCCCCGCGGCCCGGAGCGCACAGAGCCCGGCGGGGAGGAACCCCGGGCCTGGCCGAGGGGCCCCGGCGGGCACGGAGCTGCTGGTGGGGTGGGGTGGGGTGGGATGGGATGCTGTGGGATGCCGTGGGATGCCGTGGGGTGGGGTGGGATGCCGTGGGGTGGGGTGGGATGCAATAGGATGGGATGGGGACGGTGCCCGGTGCGGCTCCCCTTGGGGCTGTCGCCGGCCGGGCCCCGCACCCAGCAGGGCCGGGGGGGCACCGCAGGATGGCACAGCCATCCCTTTTGCCTGGGAAGGGGGCCCGGCGTGCCTTGGAGAGGGGGTGATGCGGTGGGTGGGGACAGGGAAGGCGAAGGGAAGGGAAGGGGTGGTGTGTTGTGGGGCGGGGGTCGGGACATCTGTGCCCTGGTGTGTCACACAGGGCAGTGGGGCAGGAGGGACCCCCCGGCCCGCACTGGGGCACAGGGAATGTGTGCTTAGTGCACCAGGTGGCTTACAGAACCAGGGGGGAAGACTTGCTTTGGGTTTTCTTTCGCTTGGGTGGGTTTTCTCCTGCGTTTCTCTTTTTATTAAAATAAAAAACAGGGTGCCAAGAAGTGGGGTTTGCTCCATTTGAGAGGCAGGGTTGTTCCTGTGAAAGGAAAGGTGATGACGGCGCTTCTGGAAGAGCTTATTGTCCAGCTTATTTACCCGGTGGAAAGAGGATACGTTCTAGATGTGTTCTGGCAAATAATAGCAGTAATCCGGCAGAAAAGAGTAGACTGCTGCGAACTAAACAACTAAACCAACAAGTGTGCCTGTTTAACTCATCTGCTGAGCAGGCATTTGGTGGAGTGGCCCAGGAGTTCTTGTACCCGCCTTCCACAGATGAAACAGGACTTTTCTTAAACAAGTGGTAATTAAATGAGGCTGTGTTGGGTTTGGGACTGTAGCTCTTGAGGTGCCATTTCATGGGAGGCGGCACTTTGGGATGTAGTCTGCATGGGAGGAACGATGGCCTGCTGGGCAAAGCTGGGGGCGGCAATCATTGACTGATTGTCTTCTGGTCCCTGTCATTTAGCTTTTGTGTGTCCTAAAGCAACTTACCTCACGCCTCACTTTCCCCTCTGTAAGTAAGGTATATGTTATAATATTTTTCTGCTTTTCTCAGTGCAGTGAGAGATTGAGAGGAAGTGTTGTGTGCTTTAAAGGCTTAAGTGTGTCTTGGTTGAGTTATCTTTGTGGTTCTGATTTTGACTTCAGGAGGATGCTTTGTGGAAGAGAGCGGATGGGAAGAACGACTGTCTAGTCCAGTGGAATTAATGTGGAAGCCTTTATGATAATGCTATTATCCCAGCCAAATTCAACAACAGGCTTCCCTCCTTTGTTTAACTAGGCCTGTTTTTTATTTTATATTCCAACTGTTGCTATGATCTCAGTGAACAGCTCCTTTATTAACAGAGCTTCTCATCCTCTTGCTGGTGGAGTGTTTGCAGTAACAGACCTTCTGTCCCCTAGAAGGGAGATCCACATCCCCTGCAGCATGTCACTGGTTTCCCACTGGTTTCCCAGTTGCATGCTGGGTGGGACACCTGGTGTAACACCCAGGCTCTCTCTGCCTTGGTTCACAGGGTGGCAATGTGACTGCAACTGTGCACAGATTAACCCTTCCTTGTCCCAGCTGGGTTGTCTGTGTGTGTGACTCTTCATGATCAAGCATCTGGAGCAGGGACATCAGTGACTGTTGCAGCTATAGGCCAGTGTATGATTCTGACAACACCTGTACTGATGCCTTGGTTTTCCTATGTAATTCATCCCATGCTTTTTATGCTGTTTTCTTTTCTAAAATAGAAATCACACAGTACTGTGGGCAAGTGTTGCATGCTGTTGTCCCTCATGCATCAAGCAAGATGATGGTTCTGAGTCATTGCTGTGGAACAAAACTGTTTCTTACACTTCATGCACTGAGCTTTCCAGCTGTCCTGTAGCATCACACTGGTGCAGTCAATTGAAGCACTGGTGGAGCAGGGTTAGTTATTACAGCTGTTGTATGAAAATAAAAAAGTCTCAGTGCTGCATTTTATATTTCTGCACCGTTGCTTATTTCTGCTGCATCCTCTTCAATGTAATCTTTGATGCTGCAAGTTTTCTCTTAGTAGGTAGCTGTGAGGTGCCTCTGGAGGGTGTATCTCTTGCTCTGAGCTTGTTTCAATTTTTGAAAGTGGGCTTGGTGGGTTACTAGGGGAAAGAAGTTTTTCCAGGAGCCTTCTTTTATTTTGAAAGCCAGACTCTTCTTGATTTCCACTTCACAGAACATCCAGGCTATTTAATTGAGTTAGAGACATCATATGCTCTCTAATAGATTTCTGTAAAACTGAAGTCTGAACAGCAGTTTCCTGCATGACAGTTTTCAGTGGTGGATGTACAAATTGCATTCTTTAGAGGGGAAACTGGGTGTGAAATAAGTGAAGATAATGAATGGTGAGACTTGCTTTTCTAATGGTAGTTTTTTCAGTATAACTTTGGGTCCACTACAGGTATCTGTGATGTAATTTAAATATTTTTGTAATATAATTCTTGTAATATAATAAAAAAATCATGTAATATAACGTCTAATAAACTAATCTCTTCAATAACTATTTGTTACTGTCTTAATTTTAAAAACCCTGAAATTTTATGCATAAATCATGACTCTTGCAGGGAATGAAAATAGAGGAGTAGAATGTTACATTGATGTCTCTCTAGTCCTTTTCCTGCTTCTTAATGCTTTTGGATGGCTCAGAGTGAAAGCTTTTAATTTCTGAGCAGTTGGGACAGTTCACAGTTTGGGAGTATGTTGTATTCAGGAAGATTTATTGCTGTGTAGTGAGGAAACATCTCATTTGGCATAATCGTTTTGTAAAACATCTTTGTAATACTATTCTGAAGGTGTTTTTCACTACTCTCAGAAGCAGTGCTGAGAAAGAAAACTAAATATCTTTTTTTCTCTCATCTCTATTATTATGGCAAGGGAGCAGTTTCAGATTTTTGAGAACTTACTAGGAATGCAGATTAATAAATGGTAGCTGTGTTGAAAGCATCCCACTTTGTGAAAGACGGGAAGTGAGTCACTGAGTCCAGGTCTCCAACCACATTATGAGTATGACATCATATACTTCCTCATAAGAATTCTTTCATTCTTAATTTTTTTCTTAATCAGTAGAACTCCTGGTGATGTTTACCCGTTCAGCCATGTCGGAAAATGCTTATTCACTCCCTTTTTCATGTTTTTTTTTTTCTTTTTGTAAAGAACCAACTGAAAATGTCTCAGAATCCTGACAAGCTACAGTCAAGTGAAGAAGAGCTGAGTGGTTTAGAGGATGGTCAAGAGGACAACTTGGACAACCCGGATCAGTCTGTCCGAAAAAGAATACGACAGAGTGCTCCAGGGTCACACAGAGATGACACACCCAAGTGTAAGCAAAACTGCTTTGTGAAAAATAATTTAAAAAAAAAATTCTATAGTTTTTGGTGCAGGCAGTCCTATTGTTTTATAGCATTCTGTGCAAGTATGACTGTCTTGCAATTAAATGTAGTGTGACTCCTGATGATTTGCTCTGAAACTGTTTGTAACACCTTTCTCCCCATTTTCTTTTAGTACTTAATTGTACACAATGACCACGTTGCTCTGAGCCCCACATGTCTTAAATACCCTTGTGTGTTTGTGCTCGTGGAAGGGGTAGGCACTGTCCTGCTGTGTTCCAGCTACTGCTGCTGCTGTTTGCCTTATCAGCTGAACCTTCTGGATTGTTGCAGCCTCTCTTTCTACTGCAGGCCAAGGAAGGCTGTTAACAACAAAGGAATGTCCTGTCATCCCCCTCACAATATAGTTGGAAAGTTGTGTATTTTATCCCAATACTATTTCCAGTGTTAAGCAGGACTGCATATTTTAAGCTTGTTCCTAAGGCATATTTTATTTTGTCATTCAGCTTTGAACATGGGGAGCTAGATGAAATTTGGCTGCCAAATATTTCTGGCAAATCTGTAGATAAAACCAAGGGGAAGTTTTCTGGCTCCAGGGATTCAGCTCAAAGATGCAGAAGTGCTCAGATAACTAGCTCTGAATTTCTGTACAGGGTGTCCCAGCCCGTAACATTTTGTTAGTTGTATTCTTTTTGTTTTTTAATAGTGTTCATTATTACTTGAGGTTTATTGTTGTGTTTAGTGTCATGTTGCACAGAGGAGATGTTCTGAGGCAGTTTATGTTCTTATGCCCTGCTGGTTGCCAGATAAGAAATGGGATGTGTGTATGGAGAGAGGCTCTGAACACATGAAAGTAAAAAGCAGAGCACAGTCTTGCACTGCATTGTACCACAAAGAACTGGTTGGTTTCAGGCCCTTCCCTTGTGTAGGGGAGCAGACATGAGAATGATTTAAGAGTGTTCTTTAGTAAATGAGAGTCTTGGCTTTTAGTGCACCCACTGCTGGAGTGAAGTCATTTGGCAGTGGGCCAAGAGCACTCTCATTCAGCCGTGAACTTTGCTGTCTGCTAGTTCTTCTCAGAATATCAATCCTTGCTGTGTTCCCAGAGTCACTCTGCAAGACTAAGCTCCAAGCAGAAGGAAACAAGGATTTAGGAGGGCTGCAGGAAAAGAGCAAGATATTAATGAAGAATTAGCACATTAGAGCCATACTGCATATACTCAGAAGAGCTCTGAATGGCAGACAAGTGATGGACAGTTATTTTTAAAAGATCTTTTCTATGTAATTAGCTAAGTCCAGTCAGCATGGGTTATCAAATGCAACAGTCATAACCGTTTGCCTGAACCCAGCCTATGAAGATCCCTGGTTGATTTGTTTCGTTTTGGGATTAGTATGTTGCTCCTATGCCTGGACTGTAATTGAAGTGAATGATCTACAGAGAGGAATGGATCCATTAGGGCAGTTCTGCTGTGGCTCTTTCCCCCATTCCTCTCCACAAGGTGTTTTCTGGAGGAGCCAGATTGCACCTTGCCCTTCGTGCCTGCCTTACCTGAGGACACTAATGATCTAACTTTCTCCTTTTTCCCAAATACCTGAACTAGGGAAGAGCTGAGGTGCTTCTGCCAGCTTTTGGGAAGGATTGCAGGGCCCCCCCACACGCTGCTTGCACTGACACTGCACAGCAGGGAGGACCCTTCACCACAAAGAATCAGTGTTATCTGGTGGCTTCAGTGGGGATGGAATTACTCCCCCAGCCAGCATAACCTACATCCCTGGTACCTTCTCTGCCTTTCTGTTGACTTGTTTTTTAGGGCTGTGACACTTCCTGCACTACAACAATGCCACTGACACCCCAGGAGGATGTTGTGTAGCCCAGAACTGTTAAGAGCCATAGTTCCAAGTAAATCCAGGAAGCAAATCAAGTTTATTGAAACTGTACCTTCTAGGTTTCTACAGTCAGTCAGTACCTTTGTCTCCTGCCTAATCTCTCCTACCATCCTGTTTTTTCCTGTTTGGAGCTTCTTCCTACTCACTCGCATGCCCCAGGCCTAGTTTGAAGCTGCTGGCCCATCATGGTCAGTCCCAAATGCCTGCCAGGGAAGAGGTCTTAGGCACTGGAGCTGGAACTAGGTCTGGACTTTGTCCTCTCTTGCTTGGATCATGGCCTCTGGGGGAAAAAAGGAGCTTGGAGGAGTGCCGGTTGCACTGGAAGTAATGAGAATAATTAGCTGCTGGTGTGTTACTGCTTCACATTTTTGTGATGTGTTTGTCGACTGCTTTAAAGATGAGGTGATTTCCTTGAAAGATGTAAAATTGAAATGGCAACATCTACACAATACTTGTGGAAATAGTGGGGTGAGAATGCTGGTGTTTTAAATTATTTCTTCCCACAATATGGAGAAAGATGCTAAAATGCTATTAATCCATCCTAAAGAAGTACTGGTACGGGTGTGGGGTTTGGTTTGGGTTTGGTTTGTAAAAGAGCTTGACAGAACTTGGAAGCAATTGACATGCTGAGCCCAGAATATCAAGTGGGATTCACTCTTTTGTTTTCTGTAATACTGCAAACCTGTGTCATCCACCAGATGGAAAAGGAAGGGAAGGAGAAGAGTCTTCAGATGATAATGTCATTTGACCCTCTGTACTGTCTTAGCAGACTTTTATTTTCTGCAGACCTTTGTAGAAAACTGTCTGACAGTGTAATTTGTGTTGCAGCGAGTCCTGCTCGGCCTGTGTCAGTAGAGGAGCTCATGGAAACAGCAAAGGGAGTCACCAACATGGCATTAGCACATGAAATTGTTGTTAATGGAGACTTCCAGATAAAACCAGCTGAATTACCAGAACACAGGTAAGGTTGTTACCTAAGATAAATCAAGTTTGCATTTGTAGAACTGCAGAACAGCTCTGGGGGATCAGATGCATAAAAGGTGAAGCTCTTGGACTAATTGTTTGGGCATGTGTGGTACAAATCCCAGTGTGCTGTGGTTTCTTGTCCCAGGACTGAAGCAGCAGTCTCCCCCATACCCCAGTCTGACTGCAGCATTTTGAATTAGGAATTGGTAATGGAGCAGTGGAATTTGTCTTCTTTTTTTAACACAAACTAATCTGGGATCTTTTCTCAGAGTAGCATTGAAACACAGAAGCTTTTGTGTCAGAGAAGTTATTTCATTTCTGTTAGGTTTACTAATGAATTTTACCTGGTAGAATTGCCTTTACTTAGTGAGGTGTTTAAAAGGGACATGAATATCTGTCTTTTGAAGGCAAACTGTAATTTCTGTGGTTTATATTTTTCCTTCAGTGGTCGAGTTTAGATGTAACATATGATAAATACTTTCAATTATTTTAATTTGTAGCCACCTTTGCTCGTGTGTAACCCTTTATTAGGACATAAACCATCCCAAATCCTGTGTCCAGTTTTTCTTGTTTTTCTGAGTAACTTAAAGTGACAGATCTCTGTTAATCATCATATATTCATTATTACATTATATTCATATTACTATGTGCTGTTCTTCTGGAGCTGCAAGTTATATTTGTAAGGTGGTGCAGAGACAAGTATCTTTGTTTTTAACTGGTCATGTTTACTCACAGCTTAGAAAAGAAAGTAAGAGATATTGTGCATAAAGCTTTCTGGGATTGTCTGGAAGCTCAGCTAAAGGAAGATCCACCAACATATGATCATGCAATTAAACTATTAGGAGAAATTAAAGAGGTAAGATGATGTGTTATCAAAGTAAATTATTGAATTTGAGTAGCTGCACTGATATGAATGAGCAAAAGTGGTTGAAGCTTGGTTTTTCATAAAAAGCTCTCCTGGTTTTTTTCATTACTCTGCCATTGTCTGTGAACATATATAAGTTGTATAAGCCCAGAGGAGAAATTTGAATTTAAAGCCAAATGCAAAACCATGTAAGATGATTAAAAGGTAAGTAATACTGGTTTCATAATCCCAAGCTTCCTTCATGTTATGGCAGTGATAATAGTTGCAGAATCAATGAGATGCCCCAAAACTGGGCTGGTAAAAGCAAGCACAATAGTCTGAAGTATGATCTTGTGCCATGGAGTATTTACCGCTTAGTAACTTCTGTATCATAGAGAGCGAGGTGAAACATTTGGAGTTGCTGAGTGCTCCATTAAAAAAAAAAAAAAGAAGAAAAATTCCACTTGTATGGGGCAATTAGTTTAAATAAGAATCTGCCCCATCCCTGGCAGTGTTCCAGGCCAGGTTGGATGGGGCATTGAGCTACCTGATCTAGTGGGAGATGTCCCTGCCCGTGGCAGGGGATTGGAACTGAGTGATCTTTAAAGTCCCTTCCACCCAAACTGTTCTGTGATTCTGTGGTTCTGTAAGAAGTGCTTCAGTAACTGTTTTGATCCTACTACTCTTTGATATGTAGAACTAATGCACTGTTAAAAACTTTCCATTTCAGAATCTCCTGTCTTTCTTGTTGCCTGGTCATACTAGACTGAGAAACCAGATTATGGAAGTTCTTGATCTGGATTTGATAAAACAGGAGGCAGAGAATGGGGCCCTTGACATTTCTAAGTTGGTCAAATTTGTAATTGGGATGATGGGGACTCTCTGTGCTCCAGCTCGAGATGAAGAAATTAAGAAACTGAAAGATATCCATGAAATAGTTCCTCTGTTCAGGTACTGAAATGGTGTTTATTAGTCATGTTCAGAGTCTCTGAAGTAATTCTAGGTGGGGAGGGTGTGGGGCTTCAGCAGTGCAACCTGGAGTTCCTAGAAAAAAAAAGAGGGATGAGGAGAGGGATACAGCTGTGGGTGTGAAGGGGAGAGATGCTCCAGGAGCCATTAACAAGGACCATCTCTGCTCTGGTGAGCTGGAGTATTTGGCTCCTGCATGTCACTGAAGGACATTTCCTAAATGCCAAAGGCATATAAGCCTTAAGGCAGCAGGTGAATAGTCAGTTTGTATCAAAATTTAGTATCTACAGCAAAAGGAGAAAAAAAGCCTGCATGAGCATAGGAAAAAAGTGTTACTGGTTTCCAACCAGTTTGTCCTTTCCTCCCAGTCTGAGCTCTCTTTACCCCACTCCCTGTATAAAGCCCTGTGAGTTCTAAGGGGAGTGTTGTGCCACATCTGGGAGCATCAGGGCTTCTGCTTTGTCACCATGTTCTCAGCTGAACAGCTCAAGGTCTCAATATTTAGAAGTTTCACTAACCTTGCTGTTTTCTAATTTGAAGAGCTTCCAGGAGTTCAGGATTGACTTGGCAGAATTATGGCCAGCAGGAATTAGGTTGCTTTGAAATTAAGGTGTTGTTCTTTGCTGTGGGTTTGTGTTTGTTTTTTCTTTTCTTTTTTTTTTTTTCCCCCTTGGGTCTGATTATTCACTTCCCACTGAGGTTGGCTTTCTAGGCTGCCAACAGAGAGCTTGGAAACCCAGATGGCTTTTTATATATTCAAGATACAATATTGCACATCCTGGGAGATATAATCTATGGAGCTAGTGAAGTTAATTCCGTGGAGGCTTTTTTACAGGAGGGCAAGATTTATTTCCTACTTGGAAGAGGCACATGCATGCATGTACGTGCTTGCTCAAGCTTTCTCTCTGTCTCATGCTTTTAAATTGTTAAGCACCCTGTTACTGTTTCTCATGCATGTTTTTGCTCTTTCCTTAGACAGTCTGTAATAAATCTTGTAAACAGCACCTCTGAAACATCTGCAGCCTTGAATAACTTTTTCTGTTTGTTTGTTTAGAGCAATTTTCTCTGTATTAGACCTAATGAAAATGGATATGGCAAACTTCGCTGTCAGTAGTATTAGGCCAAAATTAATGCAGCAGTCTGCTGAATATGAAAGAAAGAAGTTTCAGGAGTTTCTTGAGAAACAGCCAAGTATGACTTTGTTCCTTTCTTTCTTCCCCTCTGACCTCCTAGTAAACTGTGTGTCTTTGCTTGTAGATCATGAAAAAAACCCAGATATTTTTATAAGTTCTGGAATTCATACGGTAGATGACAGCTTGTGCCCCAAAACTGTGGTTAGAAAAAAATCTGCCAGAACAGTAGTTCTGCACTTAGTGCACTGGAGTTGAGTTTAATTTCACTACAGCATAGGGCATGATTACCCAGCATCATCTCACCTCTGATTTCCTGTAGCTGTGTGGTTTTGTTTTAGATGTTCTGCTTGATGCCATAAATGAAATGCATGTCATCAACTGATACAATGGGTATTAGTCATAGTAACTAATGGGATTGTTTGGAAATTATTAGTGGAAAAACCTAACTTTGAAAAGGAATTTTCCTAACAAGATTTTTTTTCCCCTTGCTCTTCCAGATTCTTTAGACCTTGTCACAAAGTGGTTGCAAGAAGCAGCAGATGATCTTGCAAAGCTGAGAAATGAAACGTTGCTTCCCCACTTTAGTGATGGTGCTACTGGTGGAGCTTCCACCTCATGCTACACTGCTGTACAAAATCAGGCCTATCTGAAGCTCCTAAAGTGGGATCATGTGAACAGGCCTTTTCCAGAGGTAGGTATTTAAAAAAAACCCCAGTGTTGTGCTTGTTCCCCTCTTCTGTTTCTGGGATATAACAGCTGTTTGGATTTGTAGCCACAATACTAAAACATCTTGATTGGGAGCTCCTGTGTTACTTCTCTTTCAGTTCTGAAACCTACTTAGTTGGAAAAGAGGAGTTAATGCTTTTCATTTCGCTCCTGATGCTGGCCTGCTGAGCACTGTGTCTTTGTCTTACCTTTGCTGTTGCATGGCAGTGTCCCTTCCCAGCCCAGCAAACTGACTCCATCCTGTGCTGGCTCCCTCACTCTTTCCAGACAGTGCTCATGGACCAGACCCGCTTCCTGGAAATCCAGCTGGAGCTGGAGCAGCTCCTCCTGGTTGGGACAGTCCTCCTGGTCACCTTCAGTGCAGCAGGCCCAGCACTCGTGGATGTGCCTGGATTTGCTGAGAAAATTAAAACCATTGTCAAGGTGCTGCTGACGGGAATGCATCTTCCGTGAGTATGGAATGGGCCTGGTCCCCCTCTGTTTTCACCCTGGTAAATAACCAGTGTAAGCCTCTCTCTGGCTGTGGACTGCAGGGTATGCAGAGAAGGTGCTGAGGGCTTTCTAAGAACCCAGGCTGACAGTTTTTCTTCAGCTTACTCCCCCAGAGCTGTCTTTTATTGCTCTGTTCTCTTACAGAATGTACACACTGCTTTTTTTTAACGTGTTTTTATGATGCCAGGCTGGCACATGAGTGTGCCAGCCCCTACCCCTGCTCATGACTTGGGCCAGGCTGCCCTGAGAACCTGAGTGTGGCACAGTAAGCTGCCTGCAGGCTTAGATGAGTGCTGTACACACATGGGTTGGTAACTGGTTTTGCATTAGTCTGTAGGCAGAAAGTCAGCTCTCATGTGTACGGGTTGTTCAGGCTGGGAGTCTTTAATGTTCTACTGCCTTGGTTTAGAGCTCAGCTTTATTGTTTAGACATATCTAAAAATGTATTCTTTACAATTCTGGCTTTATCTGCATTATCATCTTCCATTACATTTGATAAATAAGGGAGCTCTAATCGAATTGTTTATTTTTAAAAGGTGGGGGAAAAAGTAAATAACTAATGTAGTTCAGTAATGCTCTACTCCATGTTCTGCAGCTCCTTTAACCTGAAGGAATCTCTGGCCACCATCGGTGAGAAGGTGTGTGCTGAGGTCAACAGCTGCCTCTCCCAGCATGGCTTTACACCGTTCTCAGCTGAGAGGGAGGCTGTGCTTAAAGGGCAGATCCAGGCAGTGGCCAGTGTGGATAACACCATCTGCAGGCTCTTAGGTAGGTCTGACAGGACTGCTCTGCTCCCCAGGGACCATTCTCTGTGTGACTGCTGGGGGTGTGTCATGCTGGGCTTCTCATTTCACGTCTCAAATACTTGACTCTGTTCAGGCTTGTTGCATTTTACATGGGATTTTTACACTGTTCCTAATTGACTGTCTCTCTTTTGAAAACAAACCAAACCCTGTTTTTTTCCAGATTCTCGAATTCAAAAGTTTCTGGAGAATCACCTTGCATCCAGTCACCAGAAAACATTACCTGCTATTCCTGGAGGATTAGGCCCTATTCAAAGAGAGCTGGAAGAGGTTGCTGCCAAGTATGTTCGTCTTGTCAACTACAACAAAATGGTCTTCAGCCCTTACTATGATGCAGTGCTTGGCAAAATACTGACTAAGGAAGAATCCCGACTTGTAGGGAAGTCAGAAGAGTCCTAAAACCAGTTTGTGTGCTACCAGTACGGTACTGTCAGCTATTAAATAAAAATTGTACCAATATTTGTCTAGGAAAACAGCTTTCCGTGTAAATACCGGTTCCTTCTAATTCATGAGTGATGGTTGATGAGGGAAATACGCAAAGTGCAAAAGGGGGTCTGAAGTAAATGATGAGAGATGCATTTTTAATATAAGTATGCAACCTGGGGGGAATATCACGGTAGTTTTCTGGCTGCAATTTTTACATTTTTGAGCTGATTCTAGATAGGGCAAGTTTAAGAACAAAACATTGGATTTAGGTGGCTCATTTTAGAGCATTTAACTCTTTAATTTACAGTTAATTTAGTTTAATTAATTCAGAGCAGATTGGCAATGGTTCTTCCCAGAAGGGGTGATAGGGTTTTAAAAAAAATCCTAAAGAATTAAGAAAGCTAAAATTCTAGATGGGAGAAACTTTGACAGAAAAAAAGCCAACCCAAACAGCACTTTATTGTAACATTATGGTCAATATGGTAGGCTACTAGTTTTTTCTGCATTTTACTGCATTTTACTGCATTTTTAATAGCATTTTTTTGCTGTTTACCTGGAGATGTTACAAAACATAATATATTTTTGTAGTAAATTTTCTGGTTATTGGGTAACTGTCCTCTGCTATGTACAGTACTTAAAAAGGTGGCAATCTTATAGATTGCAGCTGTATTTATCTCTTGTAAAGACTTAAGAAGGGCAGAGCTAAAATGTTTTGATAAAAGTGGTATTTCTTACCTTTTTTTTTTGCTAGTAGTTTACTCCTTTTTATGTGAAATACTAATTTTAAAGTAAATCTGTGTCACTTTCAGAAGGTGGATTTAATGTGTGTGAAACATTAGGCTGAAAATTTCAATTTTTTTTTTTTAAAAACTACAACAGGAGATGGTTGCATATTCAATCATGTCTTCAAAAATATCCAGGAAGTGCAGAGCACTATGGGCAGTGTAAGTGATTTTAATGTAGTGTGAGAACTTAATGGCTTAATGTTAGTTTGAATACACAGGGAATATTTTCATTAGAAAATTTTTGCACTTTGTAGAGGTGTTCTTGAAACTTAGAGTATTTATAGGCCTTGAATTTATTAGCTATGTGTCGTAGAGATGAGTGTTCTCAGAAGAGCTCAGTGGTCTCGCAGCCTCATTGCAATTTCAGACTCAGCTGGGAGGTAAGTGCATCTGGAATTTTCCTCTAGTTGAGCACAACAGTGTATTACAGTAATCAATATTTGATGGTTCTATGAAAGCAAAGTTCATAGTTATAAACAGTAAGTAGTCCAAGTACTAAGCTATCCAAACCAGACTCTCTTGTCTTTAAAAAAGACAGTCAACAAGATATGTAAAATAAATAAAGGGCCCTTTTATTGCCAACAATCAGGTTAATTTATGAATCAACTAGTCAACCAAAGTACTAGAACTTCTAGAAGCACTTGATTATGAATCAATGTTGATGCTTCCCTTTCCAGTTTTCCTTTAAATATCAGTGTGGATAGAGCTGCACTAATTTAGCATTTGGAGGAGGATGGGATAAATAAGACCTTTTCTCTATATTAGCCTATGCAACTCTAAACCAAATCTTTTCTCATTGATTACAAACCCCCTTCCCCAAGGGAAAGAAAAAACACCAAAACCCTCTTAGGAGATTACCAGATCAGACATGATTTCTCTCCTGGCTAAATGTACTCAGACAGTAAAATGAATGTCTGTCTTTGGTTAGCCAGAAAAAAAAAGGTTCTGAGTAGGCTTTTGGTGTGGTCTGTGTCATTATCAGAAAAGGATACTCCAGAGGTCTTCAGGGTTGCTGTGTCTGCTTGGTGGGCTTGGTTGGTAGTGCAGGATCCACCTCACAGCCTAAAGCTCTGCAGCTCCAGAAATTCAACACTCTGTGTAACAACGAGCCAGCACAGCCATTGCTGCTGGACAGACAAACAAAACAACCAAGGCAAAGCTGTTTTCAGCTTTGTTAAATGAGAGTTGCACAAGTTATGAACTGCTGCTGTGATTTTATCTTTTAGCATTGCCCTGGAACTGCACACTCTACACAAAGTTAGATGCCACAGGGGACAATCTCGAGGGTGTGGGGAGGAACAATATCAGTGAGACACAGACTTAGAAAAGCCCTTGAAAGGAACGTGACTGATGGCAGAGTGAAGGGGACCGAATTACCAACAGATAAAATTGTAATCCCAGGTCTGGGATTCGGGGTCAGGGTGTCCATGGTTGCTAGCTCCTGACCTTACAGCAGGGACTGTGCTGCCAGTAGTGCTCGTGCATTGCTTGCAGGGGCCATACCATAAATCCCATCTCTCCTCCCAGGGAGGGGTTTGATGCTAAGGCTTCCTGTAGAAAAAAACCCCAGAATCATAGAAAAGAGTGTGGTACTCACCTCTGGCTCCATCTCACCTCTGGGGGTACACACAGCAGGAACAAATGCCTCGGGGGTGGGTGCTGCAGGCCTTTCAGCAGTACAAATCAAGTGCAAATCATGTTAATGGTTTTCCCAAGTTGTTTTCTTAATTGGAGTGTCTGACCAACAGTTTCTCTACATCCTCACTAAAAGAAATAGGGAGATACAATTGAGTGGCAAAGCAGAAAAGGAATTCCAGGATTGCTTAGGCCAGCCCCTCCCTCCACTGAACCTTCCTGAGGTTCACCTCTCACCTGGCAGAGAGGAGAGGAGCACTGACCCCCAGGCAGCTGTGCTCCTGGAGGCCAGAACATCTTCAACTTCCCCGAGTATCTGAATGTCCTGTAGTCCAAGGGGGTTCTTTAGAACTTACCAGAGTGCAATTCTAAATAGCCAATTCCGAGTTAAAAGCTGAAGTAGGCATAGAAACTGCTTTGAAAGCTCATATAGTGTTTTTTTTTAGCTTGTTTGAAGATAACAAGTGAAACGATGTAGCTGATTATTAACGTTTAGCTTTGCACCTTAGGTGGAAGATGAGTGCAGGTATCCAGGACCAGGCTGTGATACCCAGGGGTCCTGGACAACCCACCTTTGAAACATAATGAGTTAGTCTTATGATGCTGTTTTCTTCAAACAGTCATGGAATTACATGCAAAAGTGTACTGTATCCTCTAGAAAAATGGAAAACAAGCTAATTCTAATATGTATGCTCTGATCAATTTCCTGTGATGGTCTTATTAGCATTGCTTTTGAAGTGGCTGAGTAATATTTAAGAAGTACCTTGTTGTGTTTGAATAAAACGAGAATGAGGCATGATGTTATGGATATCCTTTTATTTTAAAGGAATGTTTTTTGGTTTTTTTTTTTAATTTTCAACTACAAAACAGATTTCGTACATTCTGCCATAAATAAAAACGGACAATAAGGCAGGACACTACATGAACAAACTGAGAACAACTGTTTTCCAGAAAATGTGAATTAAAAATGCTTCACAAGTATAAGCCATCCAGTTTTTAAAATAAAACTGTTGAAAACCCACGAGATTTCAAGTGGCAGATGTGAACACCCTCGAAGAACAAAATACAGTTTTGACATTTTGCACTTTTGGTTTTGAAAACCGAGTTTTGTTCAGAGCACATTCTAAGGTTGTTCGGGCTGTTTTCAGATCAAGAACCATATGGGAGAAGAGGCACCACAGTAACAAAACCATTTTCAAGGATTTTTTTGTTTGCAGCTGTCCCTTTTAAATGCTTGACTTTTAAGAGACTGATTCAATGCAAGTCTTTGTCTGTCACAGTCGAACTCCAGACTTGTTTCACCGGATTCTTTTTTGCTGTCGTGCTCTGTAAATGTCATGTACAGGGGGAACTACAGATCCTTTCTCCTCGTCGTCATCCGAATCTTCATGTGATCTCTTCACAGCCTTGTTGAGGATGGCGTTGTTTTCCACAGGTCCGTTGCCTTCCACAGCAATTTCTGGCAGCCCGCCCGTGATTATCCGTACAGCTTCATCGACAGCTTTGCAAAGAGACACACATGCATTGGGTTTGTGAAAATGAACTCCCTCACTACAAATCAGCATGCCAACGGGGACACCAAGAGAGATACGCTGCAGTGATTTCTGGAACATAAGACATTTTTCCTACCCTCTTCTACAAATAGGAAGAATTTAGTCTAAACCTCTGTGCTGTGGTGAATACTAACTATAAAGTAAATGCTGCTGCTTCAGCTTGAGCCCTCCCTTTACACAGGCACTGAGGTCATTTGCGAGCTCAACTAAACCAGGAAGGCCTACTGGGGAATCAGTATAACTAGTTCATGATTCACCAGGAAGTAGGCAGAGCAAGTCAGTTGCTGCTTATCAACAGAAGAAGCCTCAAAAATACTGTGTATGATTTAAATATTTTCACTCAAATTCAATCCTAGCTTGCTTTCTCTGTGATTGCCCTTAGCTTGTCCTCCAGCACTGCAACAATGTGCAGAGTTATGGCCACCAATGAACTGCTGCCAATCTGTAATTTCATGTTCCAGCTATGATGCTGCTGGAAACAATGCCTTGCTGCTTTCACAGGATACTCTGAAAATCCTCATTTCCACCAACATCTCATTAAAGGACCAGCTGGTGATTTTTCATCTTTTTGACTTTTTGGTATCTCCCCCCAGGTAAATGTACCAACACCTCTATGTAGATTCCAGCCTACAAAGGTAGCCAATCTCTTTTGCTTGTAAACAGAAATTGCAAATCTGTAAGTGAGGTCTGGGTTTTAGACAGCAATATCCATATGTAAAACCAAGTCTTATGCTTATGCACTATCACAGCCTCCAGAGAGGACAAGTCACTTACTGTCTGGCAGTTTGCATCTTCTAAATATCTCCATGAGCTCATCCACTTGAACAAAAGGACCCTGATTTGTTACAAAAAAAAAAACGAGTTTAGAAGGTTATTTTGAATAGAGTGATACATGCTGTGGCTCTGTGACAACAGAATCTCTTCCACAGCTTTCTGAAATGTTCAGAATGCATTGAAACAAACCTGAAAGCAAATAGGAGGTGGCAGGAGCTTCATGAGAACTACAGCTGCTGGTGGAACAGGAAATACACCGCCCGGGACGGGATGTAAACCTGGGGCTGTGGGAAGAAAAACTGTATGAAGCCAGTGCAAGTCAGCTAGACCAGAATTGTTTTTGCAGCATTATTATTTGATGCCAATAATTACTACCCTGTCACTTTTGCCTCTACTAATTACATATTGTTTAGTCAATGATCTGGTCTATGAGCAGTGAGCTTATTACTATCTAGCCCAAACTACTTGTACTTATTTCCATGTGACCTTAATGCTAAGTAAAGGATATACACCCTCAGCAACCCAACGAAATAACAGCCTCAAATGTAAGTACACGTTTGGCTGACTGAAGATGAGCAGTCTTTGTGATTAGGGTGACTCAACACACAGGTTCGTAACTCGCCGCCAGGTGAAACACAACCACTTCCAACCGAGGTCTGACTTACGTGCCAAGTGTCTTGGCTGAAATGGAATCATTTGTTGAGTGTCTGGTTTGGGATATTCGGGTTTTCTGTCTACTTCATCTTTGAGAACAGGCACGATGGAAGGTGCAACCACAGGGTCTGGAATTATTGCTGCTAGCTTGGCACGGGAGACATCCTGCAAAAGGCAAGCAGAGAGCACTGAACTTGGCAGGACCGCAGGGCTTGTTTAAATTACAGAATAAAACATCACTGGAGACCAGGCACTTCTTCTCACTTTGTCATCATTATCATTTCAGATGCCCTCTTAGCAAGACCATCTGGGCTAAACTTGCATGTTTTCATCAAACATTTTAGTCCTACAGTGTCCCAGCTGGGAGTGGAAACACTTGTTTCTGTTACTGAATGGGACCATGCTTGTAATTTTTGAGTGGCTCCAATTTTAGGTTAGAAAGATTTAGGTGAACAGGTGCAGACCACTAGGCCTTCACAAGTATAATTTCTCCCTCATTTCATTGCCTAGATTGCTTTACTTGGAAAAGAAAGAACGCATAAGGCAGTCAGCAGGCATGCAAAGCCTCAGTTCAAACAGGATTATTATGTTTTGGCATGTTACAAGCAACAGGAATCAGCCCAAGGGCTGAACCACCTTAGGTACACACTTAGCAAGAGCTACTCTGTTGTACCCACACCTTTAACTTCAGAATAACTTTGTCCCCACTGCATTCAAAGGAAAGTGTTCAGTGTGACTCTGATTTCCACCTATCAGATTATTTTACAGCTCTGTGATGACCAACAATTCAGCTGCTTTGCTAACTTTGATCTCATCTGTATTTTTCATAAATGACTTTTGTGTAAGAAATAACTGGAAGCTGAGGCACTGTTTTAGAGACATTAACCCAAGGCCTTCTTCCTGTCCATGCAAATAGCAATCACCTGTTTCTGTTTCCCTGGCAGCCTATTTACTTCATGCTTAAAAAAATATAAGCCAACGTTTTGTTCCGTTCTAAAAATTTTTCAAAGTGGTGTGGCCTTCTCCCCATGACTGAAATAGTAGTTAAAATACTTGTCAGAAACAAGACTAGGGACCACCAGATAGAGGTGTCTGGCCCAGACTTTAAATTCCAAATGGCAGCACCAAAGCACTCTAGCCATAAGAAACACCAGAAAAAAGCAGGCAGACCCTGCTCTCTATGGACAGTTCTCCTCAGCCATTGGCAGCAAACAACCAATACATGGGGTAGCAGCTGTCAGTCGTGTTCCTGCTCCTTTCTGCCCTTGGCCCACAAAGCCTGGCACTTTGCTGCCCAGTGACACAAGGAGGAGGCCTGTTTTACCTGCTTTTCCATCAGGGGGAAAAGGTGCAAGGCAAGTGCTAAAGAAGGACTTGCTCAAGTTTACTAGGACTGAAAAGGACAATGGTAAATTGAAGTGTTCTTACCCACTTACCTTATAACCAAGGGCCTTCAGCTCACTGGCAGAGCAAGGGTACAAATCCATGAACTTGTACCTGTCCACCAGCAGAGCTGTTTCTTTGCCCTCATATTCTTCCTTGAATGCTGTAAACCTCCGTTTTTCAACTTTCAGTATACTGGCTAAATCCCCAATGTTGCTTTCAAAAGCTAAAAACCGAGCCCAGATTTCCCTGTGGAAGAACAGATACAGTGGCAGTTACTGAAGGAGAAAGAATTGCTGATCCCAACCCAATTAAAAAACACAAAGGAAAGACTCAAGGGAGGCAATCTGGGAGGACAGGGCCATTTATGCTATTTACTTTAGATGCATCAACCTCATGTATTGCCTTCCCAGAGCTTTTATATATTTCTGTAAAAACTTTAAACCTAGTGGATTGCAAAGGACTTTTTCATGGAAAATAGAGGATTACTGGTGTCAAGGGCTTAGCATTTGAGGTAAGCTTTTCTCAGTGTAAGACAGACAAACATATGTCAAGGACCTTTCAACACACATTATGATCTAGTTCATCTGCACAGACTAACATATTCTATCTGGCAAGAGCAGTACCCAATGACACAACAGGCAGTGCTTCAGATGCCCCAAATATATAAAATCACTGCAGATCTCTCAGTGGAAAATCTCATATATAACTTAAGCAACATCCGACCATATTTCTGGACTTGATTCAACTTTCATTTTAGCTTTGGAATTCACCTTTGAAAAAGAATCGACTTTTAAATTCTTGGGTTTTCTCACTTTTAAAACGGACATAAAAGTACTTCTCCCAAAAAGATCAGAATTTAAGTGCAGGATGAATGTGCACAGCAGTGCCATGTTTGATTCCTTAGTTTTGATGTTACGTCTACCAGATTAATAATGGTGAACACTCAGACTGCAAGGGCTTGGTAAGCAATTTCTTTGAGAAATCAACTTAACAAGGAAATTGTGGCAGTGAGTGGTTCATCCAAGTCTTTTCTGGTTCTTTCTCTATTTTATTTTCAGCTGGCTGGGAGGTGTTCAGCACCCTCCTCAATGAATTCCTGACTCACCTCCTCTGCTCCAGCTATTGAATCCTTACTGCTCATTGAATCCACCTGCTCAAACCACTGAATCTTTACTGCACGGGAGGATTTTACACTTTATCCTCAACAATCCTGCATCAGTGAAGTTTTAAAGTCAATAAATAAGTGAATTTCACTGGAAGTAGGATAGGGACTTTCACAGATCTGTCACAGGTGTTGCTATTTTAGGCAGCATGAAGAGGGGAAGGAACATCTGTACCCAATTTTGTCCTGTTGTTCATGTTTTTAGTTTCTTTGGGATATTTAGGGTTGAAAGGGGTTATATATCTTTTTTAGTGTAGTGAAACTGTTTTTGCAGACATACCCAGATTTCTCAGGTGGAAGGCTCCCTGATGTTAAAACACGTTCAAACAAAACTCTTGTATTGTTGTCCTCTTTAAAAATAGAAAAAAAGAAAAATGACAATTAGTAAAATACATGCAAAACAATTATAAATCATGCCCATTTAAAGAAATGTGTTAGTTGAATTAAATATAAGGCTGACATTCTGATACTTGGATTTAAGTATAAAAAGAGGTCTGAATGGCCACATAAAACTTTACTAATGTTAAATTCCACTGGGAAATTGTTCTTTGGAAGTCTATTTTTGTTGATAGCAACAAACTGATCCTAATATAGGTTCTTCTATAACAGCACAGCTATTGCTTGGCATCTCTTCAGGATTTCTGTGGGGATTTTTTCCATTTTCTTTAATTACCAGAATAGCATATCTTGGTAAATTTAAATCTGGCCTTTCAGTTCACTACTTCCCTTTTAAATTAGGGCAATATTAATATACTTCTATATTCCTCAGAAGTCCTCCCAAAACTATTAGACCTGGTTCCCCACAAGCAGCCATTGTACATTGTCAGCTGGGGGAATGGAGTGGTTGGTGGGTTTTTTCTTTAAACTGCCAGTTTTAAGAAAATTTTTTCTGCTGGCAACCTATAGAAAGGTATTGCAAATATTCATGTAGACCCACAATAACTTACTGCAAAAATAAATATACTTTAACTTGGAAAAAAAAAAATCTCTGTTTACAGCTCACAGGAGAAAAAAACCCTCCAAATCTGCTCAAACTTCCAGAGCCTGAAAAACCAAGGTGCTGTAAGGCTGCCAGGAGATTCGTGTGCCTGGTGCCTCCAGAACACAGTACAGGGTCAGGAGATGCAGCAGCACAAGTGCCCGCAGCCCCTGGCTCACAAATCTGGGTCACACCCACCCTGTGTTGCCACTCTGTGCTGTTATTCCACAAATACTGAACCAGAGTATTGACTGCCTGAAGAAATACCTGAAAAAATCTGAACAACTACTGGGTACCAGACAGAACTGGGCAGAGGAAGACCCCAGGATGAACTGCTCTTCTCCCTCTTCTTTAATTCCCCATGAAACACGGTCCAGGACACTTCCAAAGAAAGGTCTCTGTCAGCCCCTACTCCCCACAGCAGTCTTGGGTTCCTTGTAAGAGGGATACTCACTCCTGCCTCAGGAAATGCCACACAGAGACCTTCCAGCACCACTTCCACCTCCTGCCTGCAGCTCCCCAGGCCCTTGTGTCCCACTGCTCTTTCCCTGGCAACTTCCAGGAAGGACTGATATGCACAATATTGATTTTATATCTTGCTCATCTCATCTACCCAGGGAGAACAAGTTTAAATGAATTCTAGGCAGGACCAGCTAATCCCTCACTCCTCTCATGCTGATTTTAAGCTCCTATAGATCTTTTCCCCCAGGATTTAGATTTCTCAGTGTACTTCCCACTGTTCACAACAGATGCTGTAAAACTCCTGCAATGCCTGTGAGTTACACTTGGGAAAACTCACTTTTCCCTGTTCAGTAGAATCAATGTCTAACATCACCATAATTCTGGAACTTCAATAGGACAAAAGAGCAAGTTTTGTTTTCAAATTAACTGCCAAGGTTTCATTGCTCTTCAAGAAAAATTTAAATACAAAGAACTTGGTCTGAACCTAAACTTACAGAGAAGGCAGATTAATGCTCCATTAGACCTCTCAAAGCTGAAAGCTTACCATTAAGGTGAGAAAGGTAGTCGATATATGCCAGTACATATTCTGGAATGTCCCCATATTTTTTCAGCCCTAGCTCAAAAATCTTAAAGGCCACAGACTTATCCTGCAAACATTAAAAGAAAAAAAAAAAGGTTATTAGCTTCAGTGAGCTACCCACCCTCATGACACTTGTGCAAGGTCAGACTGAGCACCTGAGATTACCTTACTACAATAATACTCCATCAAAGCTGCTGTCACATAGACATGATGGCGCGTCCGGGCATCCTCTCTCGCTTTCTTAAATATCGTTCTTCCAGATTTTATGCCTTCTGCTCGCCTTGCAAATTTCATATATTGGATATAAACCTAAGGTGCAGATTAATGTTGATATAGCATCAGTGCTAGCGAAGAATACCAGGAGATCATCAAGCTTTTTTACTGTATCTGAAATAATCTTCACTCACAACATACAGCAAATAAGTCGTAACAGAAATAAGACTGTGTTGTGCCTCTGTGTTGTTTTGCTATAAATAATGAGGCAAACCTTTTTAAAAAAGAAATTGAATATACCTAAGACTGATCCCCTGAAAAGACAACAGTTAATACACAGATTTTTCAAGGAAGGGGAGGTAAGCAAATGAATGTCATTTACATAAGCTGTTGCCCTCAGAGAACTCGAGGCTTGTTGTAAAAATGGTAACTTTCCAATAAAGCTAAGACATCCATAAGGCTAAAGAGCAGCCAAAAGGCCTGGTGAAGCATTTTACTGTATATTAACCAATCCAAGATGAAAATCACCCTGTCTGCAGATATTTATAACTGATCAAGGAAATAATGAATGTGCTACTTAATTCAGGGGCGAATATGTGGTTTGCATTTCTTTGGGATTTAACTTCCCTTCACTCTGAATTAGATCACAAATAACAGCATTCCTCAAGCAGGAGGAACTGGTCCATGGTTTCTTATAACATGTAAATTTGGGAATCATTATGATTTGTCTTTGGAGAGTGTCAGTAAATTAATACCTTCCCTCTGACACTGACCTGTTGTTTCATTTTAGACCTCACACCTTCTTTTTCCTCCTCACGTTTTGATGTGTTTATAAATATTTACCTCTCACACCACTTGTTCAGCACTACCACAGCTGGCACTAGAGACAATGTTTATAACTTCAGCAGATCTACAGCAATACTCTTTGATACTTACATAGTGAATTACAGATTTGTATGCAAACTACATGTGTCTTTCTGTGTAGGGACAACAATGGACAAAAGCAATGTGGTTTTAATCAGTTAAGGGGAGACAAAGGGAAATTTTAGTTGAGCCAACAAAACCTGCACCAATTCTTAAGAGCTGTGTTATGAAATCTTTCATATCTTCATCACCTGTTTTAAGAGACTGCCCAAAAGAGACAGAGAAGAGTGCATACGACTTGGTGTATTTAAATGAATTAAAGACTATACTTATCAATCTTCCTGAAATTTTAATCATCTCATTACTCCACGTGCTCCATCACCCCTGTGACCCAAGGAACTCCTGTAATCATCTCCCCAGTCTTTGCATCCACAGAAATGTGGGAAACCCCAAGAGGAGGCATCATCTTACCAGTGTGGGATCGATGTCTTCGATGGCCAGGAGTCGGTTATATATGCTGTGTACTTTCTCATACTTCATTCGACTCTAAGTGGAAGGAAATACAGACTGCTTGGTAATACCATTCCACATCACCTCAGAGAACGCAAAACTCAAGCTCAATTAAAAACTAGAAATTTTCTGTTTCCATTTTCCCCTGGCTGAACACTGTGTGTGTCAGTTCCTTTACTCACACACATTTTCTGTCTTGTGCAGTCATTTTTTAACTTCCCACATTAATTTCCCAGCAGTGCTTATGCACATGCTTTTCAAGAGTCTCTGAGGTCTTTTCCTAATGTAGTAATGCTGCAGCAGAACTGTCGCCATCGGTGTTTGGGATAACAAGACTGTTTCCTTTACCTCTGTCTAAAAATAATGTGCAGACAGGTAGGAAAAACCACCTGCACTCTCCAACCTACACATTTCCAGTCAATTCCCTGCCAGCTCCAGCCCTCCAAATTGTATTGTGCAGCCTCAAAAAAACAAGACAGCATACAAGAGGCTGCTCTGAAAGCCAAGGAAAGTATTTTCTTCTAAGGGCAAAGGCTTTTTTTACCCCCTGCTGTCCTCATGATCTTTCAGCAAAGACTGGGAATTCCATGGTTTTCTCCAGAAAGCTGCAGCACAGGTGCCTCCCGTCTTCCATCACAAACATTAACCCCGCCCAGGAATTAGATGGGAAAGGTGCTCTTTATGCCCATCTTAAAAGTGAAGAAACTGATGCTCTGGTAAATGTAAATATATATGCATTTCACCCTCATGATTATTTGAAAATTATGGTCAATATTAAAGTGGAAAGGCAGTAGGTTTTCAAAACTTTAGTAACTCATGTGATGGGATTTTCCTCTCCATTTTGTCAGCTTCATCTCAGAAACACTGATAGAAGAATGAGTAAATTAACTCTACAGAATTCTGTGTATTCAGTATGTTTCAAATAAATGACATTATTCATGGGAGATGTCTTTGGATTTTAATGTCAGTACATCACTGGTTTTGCTCACCTCTTCATAATCTGCATATGCAAAATAAAGAAGCATATTCTTCTTTAATAAAGTGCTGATCGCTCTTTCATAAATATTAGCAGCCTCATCACTGAAAAGTTTAGCATTGTTCATGTCCTGTTATAAAATAAGTATAATAATATAATTGTTCAGCATATGTGACAACAAAGGTCAGTTTATGGAGTATCTTCTGAGTGTGACAAGTCCCAGTGAATTTCCATGCAGTGCTTAATAAAGAGATAATCATTTCCCCAGCACTTAAGGAATCACAAAATCAGGCCAAAAAATTCCCCCAAACCTAAAACTGAAACCTAAAGCTCCCCCAAACCTACCTTTGCAAGACTGAAATAGTTTTTCATAATTCTTATCTCACATAAAGCTATTTTTATTTCTTAAAATAGGCCCAATTTTAAAGCTCTGACCATGACTGAGCTTACAGTGCTAAATATTTTTCACACACACGCCCCCCTTTGATTCTTAAGGTTTTTCCAAAAAAAATAACAGTACCCCATGTCAAAGCCATGAAGGAAGAGAAAACCAATGGCAAGCTGCTTACCCCTTTCTCAGCCAGCAGCTTGCTGGACTGCTCGAGGTACTGTGCAGCCTCATACCAGATGTCTGGGTGATGTCCCAGCACCAGAAGACACTGCTCATAGGCAAACATCACTGTGGGCAAGAAATGTAGGAAACACTCTTTGTGAATCACTGCAGAAACAGTACCATCTTGCACAAGGGAAGAATGAAGTACAAAATTCATCAAATAAATCAGACAATGTTAACACTAAGGGGCTACAATGATCACAACTGCAGTTCTTTTATATTGCCAGAAACTTTATTAACCATAACATGCCTCCTCTACAGAGGAAGAACATGTCATTCAATAGCAGCCATAAAAATTGGGCTGTGACCCACTGCTTCCTGACCTCCACTGGAAGTTCAGTGGCACTGTCCCCCAAAATCCACGTGTTACTTTCAGCTTGGCATGAGCAAAATCTAGTTTGTTGTCTTTAAAAAGCACCCACAACAACTCAAGAAACTTGATTAATTTCTGCTCCAGCATGATCCCTGAACACCAACTCACATCATTACTCGTGCTGGAAGTCATTAATGGAGCCAAACCCCACAATGCTACATGTCCTAGCACAGTGTGTAATTACCTCTTTTTGTTATGAGAGTTTGATCTTCTGTACGCAGAGGATTGCTCTTTTCCCACTGGATGTACTTCTTCCACATGTCCACCTGCTGAGCCTCCTGGGGGGTGTTTTGGGGGGGCACGGAGGGAGCGTTGCGGTCCAGGCCTTTCATCACTGTCTCATATTCCTGAAACAGAAGCAATGTTTGGAAGAGCAGATTTAAACACATTAATTGCTTATTTTATTTATCTTATCCTACCAACCCTATTAGTCTGAGACACCTCTATTTGAAATAATAACAGAGTTTAATGCTAGTTTTTAGAATTAAACAGAACTAAGAAAAGTCAACAGAAGGCTGTACCTTTGCTACACGTCGTGCATTCATATAATCTCTACTCCTGTCTTCAATCATCTTCTTAGCTAAGTGAATGTTGATGCCCTGGAGAAGGGTGAAAAAAAGGAATTGGGAATGTGCAATTTCACTTGAAAATATTGAATCTTATTTCACACAGGAAAGAGCTTGAAAGGGGATGCAAAGTGAGCAAGGACAAAGTTATTTTAAAATACCAGTCTCTAAAAGTACTGCATTTCTCCTAATAAATGTATGGGCAAGAACTTAAACTCACTGCTAAAAATCAACTGACCTGAAGTACCTCAGCATGTTTTTAATCACTTTCAAAAATACAATGGACTTTACATAAACTGCTGGGGGTGAAAGTGGAAAGAATGTACCTGTGATTTACACCTTTGCTTTTCAATGGTGGTCAGCACTCAGCTCCCTGCCTTGCTGCTCACCACGTGAAGGCTGAGACAGCACTTGAACAACAACTCTGTTTTCTTGTACAAGCAGTAACAGAGATTGCCCTCCAGGCTGAAAGCTCTGCCTTCTCTCTGTTCCTGAAGTGACAGCTTTCAAAAGAGGTTCTATTCAACACACTCCCTGCTGCACGTGTACCTTTGTCAGCTGAGAGGGATGTGAGATGTGTCCCTCACCACAGAAAGTGACCCCCCTCCAGGACTGCACACACGTACAGAGGGCTCTGCTGTGCTGCCGAGCAAGAGCAGAGGGGTTGGGGTGGCCAGGCCCTGGTCACAGGGTCCTGGGCATGAAGAAAACCTCAAAGAACTGCTCTCACAGCAGGATAAGCAACCACTCTTTTGCTGATGCCTGTGGATGGCTGGATTGTGCTGGCGTGGCTTGCCAAGACATTGAGGAAGGTGGGCACAGCTTTCAGTCCTACTCCAAACAGGTACCCAGGCTGGATACTGACTCACTATGGAAGCAAAGGCACTGTCTGGGCTGGTGCTGCTGTCAGGGACAGCACACAAACCTAGCAATGCCCCAATTAACCCAGGACCAGGCTTAGGATGCAGCAGCTTCCTCTGGGGATGCACTCCCAGCTCAGCAGCTGTGCAGCTTTGTGAGCCAAACACTGTCCCTTTGTCACAGGACAGAGGGCTCTCTAGGGGTGTTGTCACTTTTGACCATTTAGTTAATTAAAGACACTGGTAACAGACAGCCTGATATTATTGCTTGGTGGTGGTTACAGCTGAGCTGAAGGGAAGCTTGAGAACACTTGAATTACAGCAAACAGACACTAATCTTTCCCACGGAGACCTGCACGTGATCTCTGTGCTGTTGGGCTGCTGGTGTGGGGAATCACCTCCCCTTCAAAGCACCCTTCTGGTGAGGAGCAGTTCCCTGTGCCAGGGCCCCTTCCACGGAGGCCAGTTCAGCCAGAACAGGACGTGCCGAAAGTTAAGTCTGAGCAGAGCACTGGCCCTCAGCCTCCAGCAGCTCTGAACAGCCTGAGGTACGGGCTTGAGCTACAGGTGTCAAACAGAGCCACCTCAGCTGGAAACTCGACAGGTCTGAGCTATTGTTTTGACAGTCTCCCTGTGTATTAATGAAAGCAGTGGGAATCAATAGTGACATCCTCCCTTTGCTATGTGGGAGGGGAAGGCGAGGTATACAGGGAAGTTGTATGGGGGATTTTCCTAACATGGAGAAGGCATTTCACTGGATAACTTCCCTGGTGTCAGCAGGCTGGCTGTGGTGTCCCTGAACACCGATGGGACAATGAGCTGTTACGGTATATAACATATGGTATGGTTATGTTTGGATACCTGGAGTTCTCCCACCCATTTCTCCCATCCAGAGGTATTCCCACCCACAGTTCTCCCACCCAGAGGTATTCCCACCCACAGTTCTCCCACCCACAGTTCTCCCACCCAGGGGTACTCCCACCTGCTAACCACAACGGCCCTATTGAGTGGTCATCAAGATCACAACTTGCATAATTAGCACCAAGGAAAGACAAAGTGGCCCTTCTTCCCTGCTCAGGGCACAGCTGACCCACAGCATGCTGGCACCTGCCAGCCTGGGCACAATCAGGGGACAAGGGAGAGGGGTGGATAAGCATCCCTGCCTGGCAGTGCTGAGCACGAGGGCACCTACACTCAGACCTGCATTGTCACTGGGGCTGGTAAACCAGCTGTTAACAAATGTGTTTATAAATACACTACAAAGGTGCAGCTACAAATTAGCCTGCAAGGCCAGTGAGCTGAAGACAGTGTGGTAGCAAACTCACCTGAACTGAGGCTGCAATGGCTTCAGGTGAAGGATGGTGAGGAGCATTTTATAACTACTTAAGACCATGTAGCTTATTGCTGTGAAGGAAGTCCAAACCATCATAGCTGAATGCCATTTCACCCTGCTCAACTCTAAGTGAAAGGAGGGGAGTGCCTCCTGGGGGACACCAGCCCTCACTGCCATCTGAGCTGCTCCGGCTTCCAGCACATACACTCTCCATCAATGATCACAGTGATTTCTAACTCACTAGCAATTCCCCTGGGCCAGCTGGGAAATGGGACAGTCAAAACGTATCCTATAGAGAGCCTTTGAAATACTAAAATTCACTCAGGTACCTGTAGAGTTTTGCCACAGGTCTTGTACAAACTGCACACACAAGAGGTGTTTATACTGCTGGTAATCTTTTAAATCTCTTATTTATAAATAATTATACATAATTATTTAGTGGATATAGTTTGGGCACCGTATTTGATTATATGACTATTACTTCTTTCTTAATGTCACAAACAATCACGTTGTCGATTACCTCTTCGTATTTGTTATAATCTCTCCAGAGCTGCTCTATGTTTATCATGGGATTCACACAACCACGCTGGTAAACCCTACGGACAGCTGTTATCCTCTGGTTCTCTGCGTAAGATCCCACTGCTTCTCTAGAGAGTGGGGAGAGAGAGCAATGTCAGCTCTTACAGGTCATCACTGCCACCAACATCAGCATTGCATCAACTGAGCTTAAAAAGGATTCTTTGAAGGTACTTACACGCCTTTCAAAAAATTGATGTAATCCACCCAGATCTATGTGAGAAAAAAATATTACATATAATGAAACCAACGTTTAGTTGTATTTGTTATAACGTTAGAAATAAAATGTGTTTTGATTAAAAAAAACCATACCTGGTATGACATGATTTCCATGCCAATCTTATCCAGAGCAAAATCATATGCCTGAGCCATTTTTTCCCTGAGGAAAAGAACAAACCACAAAGACCATAGAGCAAGTGTTTAGTATTACAAAAATTCTTTATTTAAAGAGTATTCGTTTGTGCAGCAAATTCTAACCAAACACTGAGGAAAGAGAAACATCATTCAACAGCTGAGAGCAAAAACTGGCATTCAGATAGCTTTAAATTCTGTATTTAGGTTCTGTCAGGGGTTTGTTTGTTTTATTTAAGAAAATTATTTAAAACTATTGGTGGCAATCCAGCATAATAACAGTTCCTGGCCCACCTCACCAAGTCAGTGGAAATCCATGTGAATAGTGGAAATCTGTGTGAAAGTGAAAAAACAACTGCTCTCCACATCTTCTTAGCTGACAGATGTACCCATGGTTTCTTTTTCTTTTCCCCCCCTTCAGAGTTCCCCAAACCTTTTTGGAATTCCCCAGAAACACCAAAACTGGGTCAATTAGGAGTAGCTCCCTTGCATAGAAATTGCCCAGAATCTTTTGCATGATTTCTTAATCCCTCAAATTCCAAGTATTTTCCTTCAAATTATAAATGTTCACAGAAGTTCCTTGGTTAAGTTTCAATTAAAACTGGTTTTTCTCTCTCCCACGTTTCTCCCAGTTTCCTTGACTCAAACATACTTCAGAACCTTATCACCTCCTTGACAACATTAACAGGAAAAACAGAGGAAAGTTAAATTGGATAAAAAGACTAGGGAGGGGGCACTGATACTTTTAAAATTGTTTCAAAATAGTCTTGTAAAAACAGAAACCCCTGCTTTTTTCCTCTGTTAATGCATTATCTTGCCAGTTATAGGGCAAAGAAATTACGGCGTGCTGCAGAAAAGTTTACAGACACTGGAAGTTACTGATATGTTTTGAAACTCAGTCTACAGAATTATAAACAAGCACAATGTAGTTACTGAAAAAGGATGAAGGTTCACACCCCCCGAATTTTATGCCTTTTTTCTGCATTCCAAACTTCCTCTAATGCCTGAACTGGTCAAATAGAGTACTTCATGCTGAATTTTGTGGAGACTCTAAACAGGACACTGAGGGCAGGGACAACAACAGGGCATGACTGAGGAAGAGGTATGTTTAGGCTGGCTCAAATAGCAATCCCACCTGCCATGGATACATCAGCTACTTCCCTGCTCTCTTCCCACCTTTTATATGAATCCAGACTAAGGCAGCAATTCTGCCCAGCAAGCTCAGTTCAGGACACTTTAAAGAAAAGGTTTTCTAAATGCAGATTATGTATTAAACCCCCAGTACTCTACCAGAATATACCCAGACAGATTTGTCACACAGGTTCTTCCCCACCCTCTAAGTCAAAAACCACGGAGATTCACCATAAACCCAGAATAATTCAGAGCAACTCTGTTAACTTACTTGTAACTAGGTAGCTTCCCCTTGGTTTCTCGTACATAGGAAAGGTAACATTTCCATAAATCAATGTGTAAAACCTTCATAAGGCATCGCTGAAATAACTGTTTAATATATCAAGAAGACGTGATCAGGATTCCAGATACAGAAATTAGAGTTCTACTTTTAAAACCATACAGCATGAATTAAAATAATCTTTGTAATTATGATTGAGATTTACAAGAAAGAGTAAGTTAAACTACTCATTCTTTTGAATAGAGCACCTCCGTGCTATGCAAGGGAACTGGAGAGAATTAAGGAGAGAAATCCCCTGCACAACTCACTGATTAGAGCTTGGTAACAACAACAAATCAACTGGAATGATACTTTTAATCTGTGTTTTTGAATAGCACATTCAGTGGTTGCTATGGCTTTTTTCAATCTGATTTAGCCCAATCACAAGGTACTTTTTCTTGCTATAGAGATATATTACATATATTAATAGGACTCACCTTTTCCACTTTGTCATAATTTTTTGCTTTAATCTATAGGGAAGCAGAAAAAAACAAATCACTTAAGAAACTATTTTTGAATAGTAGGAATATATTCTTTACATTACTATAGCATTCCAATTTGTACTTTGGTTGTCTAAACTAATTACACTGTAACACCATATAATGTTGCAAAAATACAATTAAACATACAAAACTCATGTACTTTGCTTAGTTTTGGCAAAATTGGTAGGTTTTTTATTTTTACTTCTTCCCTTCCAAAATGTAGGTATCAGTAGGCAAAGTTGCTCTCCTGTATTTTGATTTGAACCCCCAGTCTTAGCCTCTAATTTCAAGGTACCCCGTTGCCTCCAGTGCATATATTAAGTGCCAAAGGTTCTACACCAAGATTCAGCAAATTAAGGGTAAAATACCATACTTACAAAACTACTTGGTTAACAAGTCTATTAATATCTCCATTAACTTGAAAATTTATTTCTCAAAGCACACTGATGCTGAATAAGGGAGTAACAAACGTGAAGAGCCTGTTTTTTGACAGGTGCCCCAGCCCTGGTGCTGCCAGGAGAGACCAAACCACACTCACTCACACAGCACACACCCCACAAGGGCAGAGGGGCAGACCCAGCAACCAAGAGGCACACACACATCTTCTGGGCATTTATTAGCTCCAGTTATAGTAACATGCCAGTGATCTGTGGAGACACACCCTGAAGAAACAAGGAAAGCCAACAACGCCTTTAGAAGATGCTTATCTGTGCTGAAATAAACAACCTTTAATGGCATAAGCACTCCTTATGCTGTGTTGCACTTTTGTAAAGCATCAAACCCCCCTTATAAATTTCATTGCTCCTCATTTACTTGGAGGATTCGAGGGCAGCAGGAGCAGTTCCAAAAGGCCTTCTTTCCCTTTCTTTCCCCTTCCCCAAGGCTCAGGGTGGTGGGCAGCAAACAGCACCCTTTTGCACCAGGTATTCCTTACATCACTTTCTATCATTCTCACCCTAAAGCACAACAGAATTTCCAATGGCAGCATTAGGAGACACCGACTCCTGTGCAGGAGACCTAATATAAGTATACCCTGTGCTGCACTGTGCTCAGTCTTTCCTGCCTCCTGTTTCCCAGGTGTCCATATTCCCGCAACACCCCAGTCCCAAGAGCCTTAACAGAGCCATCCCCCCATTTCCCTCACTCCTGAACATGACCAATTAAAAATGAGAGAATCCAAATACATTTTGAAGAAAAGCTTTAATGACACACATGGCAGACTGGACCTTTGTGTCGGTACCGCACTCACACTGGAGCACATCCCGCTCAGCTTGAGAGAATGTCACAAAATGCAGGTTTGCAGAGAGTAAAGCCCATTTGTGTCTTGCACACATGAATTTCACACGGTCTCCTAGCAGACTATTCAGTGAAAAGACGCTTGACCAGAGAAATGACCAATTACAGACATAACAATGCTCTGAAGTATCACTTCACTAAAATCCACAGGCGGCATTTCCCCTCTCCGAGAACACCTCCAGCCCCTGGCAAGGCACCCTGACCCAACGCGCTCCCAGGGACGTGTCCCTATCCTACTGCCACTCTCACAACTTTCTGGGAGTCAGGAACGTTCTTTCTGCCCATAAAGAGCACTTCTAATAACTGGAGGGTTGTTGAGACAGAAGGGTTTTTTGTGGACATGAATTAAGGAGCCTGATGCTGCTCTGCTTCTGGTTGAAACAAAGTGAATTCTTACATTTTACATTTCTTGTTGAGAGTCCAAAAGAAAGAAAGACATCTCCCATTTTTACTTCATCCTCTTTTTGACAGCAAGAGTAACTTTTCAGGTTCCTCAGCACCTCTTACAATGTGATGAAAAGGATTCAACTCTCACTAAAGAGAGAGAGCTCCCAGTCTATGCCTCCCACCCCCAGTAATCTCCTTCTGTCCTTGGCCACCAAGTGAATAAGAACAAATGAGTCTGCACTTTTTCCCCCTTGTACTTAAGTAAAGCCTTCAGTAAGATCTGTAGACTAATTTTTTTTTTTAATGGAGATAGAAGATAGTATGAATTCTTTTTTTTTTGGTGAAAATTAAATGAAATTAATTCATGGCTTTGTCACCGACGAAAAGCATCACCTTGTAGTTATCCAGGAACAAGATGAAAAATAATTTTTAAAAGCTCAGAACAAGAAGCTGTAGGAGTGTAGCCATGTAAGTGTTACACACGGAGAGACAATTCCTAAATGTAGCCAGGAATGCTCTCTGCCTGCTTATCACTCCCCCCTGCCCATCATCACCCCAAAGCCCAGTGACAACCATCACCCAGCAGAAGGGAACTACAGCGACCTCAGTAATTGCACACAGCATCAGGTCATCCCATTTGCTTAATGGAGCAAGTTTTTTAGTGCCTGGCAGCACTGGTACCAGGCAACAGCAAAACACAGAGCACAAGGAATAGATATCCATTAGACTATAACCACCTCCCCTAACCAAACACCTTGAAAACAAAAATATTTTGCTGAGAAAAGATGGTATATCCTTTATTTGGGCTCAAACCAGAATATTTTCTATGTAATTATCAGATACATGGCAAGCTGCTGACCACATCTGGAATTCAAGTCAGTGTTATGCATTTGTTAAATCCACACAAATGGTTTGATATCTGAAAATTCAGAAATCTTGGTACCAACGAAGTTAGGAGGTTGGAGATCAGCAGGATTTGTTAAAAAAAATCAAGGAAAAGAGAAACAATATCGGCCAATGCTTATTGGGTCTCTCAATGAAAAAGCCACTGTCTCTCCCCCAGGAATCTGTTTGCCTTCCTTGGCTCACCACTCTCAAGCAAACAACGTGGCAGCCCTGGCTCAGGGACACTCCTGTAGTAAAACACACCTGGCCCTGCCTTCCTCTGCCTGTGACAATGAGAAATTCCACCTCTTTTGCTGAAAGAGCAACTTTAAATTTGATGCTCCAATAGAAAATTTAAGTCCCTACTGTATCAGCTTTGTACAAGATGAATTCATAATGAGAGTCAAATTTCTTCCCAGAATATACAATGTAATTCCCTATAATGAGCCTCACAAATGTTCAAAGGCGAGACCTAATCCATAAATTACATAGCACTTCACTCTTTTTAACTGACCTTTACAAGACATGTGAACCATTTATGATGATGCAAGGCAAGTGATTTTACTGATCTAGGGACTTAATACTATTTGTCGTTGCCTGGCAACATACAACAGAAGCCTAAAAAGTGTGTTTCCTGCTTTCCATGGAGCTCCTAAGGAAGCAAAGACAGTATGTGGCAATTAAGGACCAGCATGGCTTTTTCTGTCATCCACTTCTATATCCCAAGTCCACCTTAAATGGTTATTTACCTGGGAAAAAAATTTTGTTCTCAAGCATAAAAGCCTAACACTCCCTTATCCACTGACTCCAGCTCTCCCCTTGGTGAGGCAGATCCTCTTGTTCTCTACTTCGCCCACTGTCCCAGCCCTATTCTCCAAGGTTTTTTGGAGTTTTTGGAAGAGGGAGCCGAAGAGAAACACTCTGCACCCGTGGCTGGCTGCACCAGCTGACAAGAGACAAGCTGGGAGAGAAGGACATGCCACAGCTGTGAAGGTGTTAACTTTCTGAGAATTTTCCTAAAGCCTGGATTTGTTATAAATGTATGTATTTGGAAATATTGCTCTTGTTTATTAGCTGGAGGGAATTCTCTGTGAAAGACCTATGTTCACTCACAGTTAGGTGACTAGGTATTAGATAAATAGAAGTTAACATTTTAAAAATAAAATCAGACTACCCAAAATTTATCATCTCTGAATCCATTTATTTTGACCATTTACCCCTTCCCCTCTCCCCCCGCCCTGTTTTTTAACATCTTGATTGTTTGGGTAAAAGAATCAACTCCCCACTGTCAAGCACAGTGGGATGCAATTTGGGTCTCTACTAGTATAGAACTGTGGGTGTAATAAAATAAATTCACATTTCTCTACATGTTTCCTAAATACAGGGTAGGGCTGGCTGGAGAGATGTTTGCACTTTACTTCCAGAATAAATACAGCTTGGACCACAGCAGTTCAGACTTCTCAGAGTGAGTGCCTCAAAGAAATGTCACCTTTCAAAGGAGGGAGAGATGCTGACTCTCTGTTCTATCTTTAGCACATGCAGCCTTTTGCTATTTGCTGAGGTTCCCAGGCAGTGACTAATTGTGTGAGCACTTAATGTGACAAACTTGCTTTCCTACAGGTCAAGGCACAGCAATTACCTCTGCAAATAACAAATCAAGTTCTGATCAAGCCCATGAAATGCAAGTAAAATGCAGGACTAACACTGCACTCCATGTGGTCATTAACCCAACAAGGCTGGATTATCACTGTCTAAATAACTGGATGTAAAACTTATCTCAGGTATGAACAAAGCACATATTTCATTTGTGCAAGATATTCCAAGGCTTAAGCAACGAAATCCTTCATTTAAAAGCATTATCATATAATTGCAGATGCAATTTCTGTAATATATCATTTTACTACAATTTATACCAGATAAGGATTGAGTGATTGGGTATTTCTATAGTCTTCACTCGGAGTTTTAATATTCCCTGTGAAAATACAGCTTTTATCTTGCTATTAGTAAAGCCTGCAAGGAAGAGATACAGTACACTGACTATAGGAAAACTCATTTTCTCAAAAGGCAGTAAGATGAGATTCTACATGTTTGCATTCAGAATAGTGTCATTTTTCACACACACGATTACGTGTCTCAATTTCAAAGTCTGCCATAAAATGGGATTTGAAAAGTTCCTTAAAATTATTCTAAATTAAATGCCTCCAACTACTATTATAAGTATTATTTCTAGAGCTTCCAGAACCATGGCATTGCATCAAAATTTAAAAGTCATGTTGCTTCCACTAGATATACCATCACTGGAAAAAGAGGATTTAGTCACAGCTGCCATAAAATTAGCTATAATGCAGGGCAGGGGTGGGAACCCACTATTTTGCAACCTGCTTCTGAGGAAACCTAAGAATAGAATAATCCAGGTGGAAGGAACCCACAATGGTCACCTTGTCCAACTGCCTGACCATTTCAGCGCTGACCAAAAGTTCAAGCTTGTTATTAAGGGCGCTGTCCAAATGACACTTAAAAACCAACAGGTTCAGAGCACCGACCACCTCTTGAGGAAGTTCCAGTGTTTGACCATCCCATACTTCCTGATCACAATCATCTTTTGGGTTTCACAGCTGTCTCCTGACTACCAAAAGAGTGGTCTACCACATACACTATCATATATTTAGATACTTTCAATTTGCTCACAGTATTTAAGAATAAATTTTACAGTAATTGAGAATATTGGTTCTGCTGATGAACAGAACTCATAATTCTGCAATCCAATCACCAGTTAATATCCTGCAGCAAGAACGGGCACTTACTGAGCAGCTAGTGAGAGTGTTAACTTTTTATAGCAAAAATGTAAGCCCCATTGCCATTTCCCACAGTAGAAGGTGGTCATGTCTACAGGGAAAGTGATAACTAGTACAGGAAGGGGAGCACTTTGCGTAAGAAGCTCAGTTGCAGTGGGAAATGGGGACAGGGCAGTGGCAGAGCAAGAGCTGCTGCACAAACACGTAAGGCTGCTCCTCTTAACTTTTTGAAACTTGTCATTACAGCCTCACCACCCCAAGCCTTTAATCACCTTGAACAGCCTTCAGGAACGTTAACCAGAGCACATCAGGTTAACACACCCTACCAACATCTCTCCTCTCAGAGGCAGCAGCCAGGAGAGATCTGTGTGTGAACTTCTCCACCACCTGACTAATTATATAAACAAAGAAAAAAAATAGGCAGGACTGAAGACTTGAAAAGACTATTTCCAACACTGAGCACAGAACTAGATTTATCTGGAAGTCTGGGGAAAAAAGGAACCCAGCTGCACCTGCCTGAGGGTGGCAAGGGAGCAGCTCAGAGCAGAAGTCTTCAGAAACAAGTACAAAAGAACTTGTGAAATGCCACTCTGCAGGCAGAGTGACATGCCCCAGTTAGAGCAGTGTTGAGTCATTCTTAATTTAAAAACTATGTAAAGAAGTAATCATCAATTAAAAAAATCTGCAAGTGGAAGATGTCTGTTTACTCTGTTAGACTAAAAAACCCAGTACCTTTAATTTTTAGATGCATTAGGAAAGAAATCAATCCCTACAAATACATGAATAGAACGTCCTGAAGTTTGAGCAAACTGTCTGCATTCCAAAGTGCAGCAATCCAAGGACTGAGAATCTGGACAACCTCACTGAACGAACTTGCAGTCAACATGGATCTAGAAGTGATGAAAAATTAACGCATTGCAGTAAAGAAACTTAGCTTTGCTACTAATAATATAGTTTGGAATGTTTAACAACTACCTACTCCATCTAATACCTAAATATCTACTCCAGTGTAAAGAACAAGGAGTTAATTAACAAATAAAGAGAGCTCAGAGACAGAGCTACTAAAAATAGCTGCTGTGCTTCAGTTTAAACCTTAGTGCACCTTGAGCAATTTTCACATAGACAAATCTTCAGGATTAGCATCTGACTCTACTCCCTTACCAAAAATGCTGCTCTCTTGGTCCTGCAGTGAGGCCCTTCCTTCACATTAATACTTTGAAAAGCATGCACAACTTTCAGGCACCACTACCAGGAGACTAGACAGAGGCTGGACAGAGAAGTACTTATTTACAGACAGCCTTAAAAATAATGTGAGGTGACAAAACTCTAAAGTGATTTTTCTAGCTGGAGAATGATACTGAATTACAATCAGTGATTCGCTCCCTACCTCATTTATTTCTGATGTCATGTGCATCTCTTTCCTTAGTTTTCAATCTGGGTTACAAAAATGAAGAAGCAATTTCTCAAGCGTATTTTCTCTTCCTTCCTATCTGTGGCGTTCTACTGCTCTCTCTTCTCATTTTGCTTAAGTGTATTTCTTCCTTTCCAAAACAAGAAAAAGGCAGATTTGCAGTTGCATTTAAACACCAAACCCACCTGTTACTATTTGCATAGCTATTCTCCTTCCTGACAAACTGAGCCCCATTACTGCAGACATCTCTTGTGGATTAGTGTAATTCATGCAAAGCTGTAGGAACAATCCTTATCAAGTCAGAATGAAAAACACCCTATGTTCTTAAAAGAAAAAAAAAAAGCAGGACACTTCACTTATCTGTTACTTCACCACCCTACAGATCTGACATCTAAAAATTGCCTGGAAATTGAGTGTAAAGAAGAGAATGGCTCCATGTCTAGCTTTTCTTTTCCTGTGAGTGCTGCCTCAGTCTCCTGAACTGCTCTTTGCTGTATTGGGTGACGCTCACAGATACACAGCTCACACAAAGCAGCAGCACTACCAGCTCTTCTTCCTTGTTCTATTTCTACCCATTCTCTAATATCTGCTCCAAATCAGGAAAATCATTACCATCTCTATTTGGGCGATTTGCCCATTATCAAATTCAATGTAATATTAGCTGTATGAAGTAATTTACAAAGCCTTTCTAGCCAGATTCTACTTCACACCCAGATTCTCAATTTGTCTGCAGATCTCATTTTAATGAAAAGTCAATTTTCAGCATGCCCCGTGGCTTGTAATTTCCTCTTCAATTTCACAGCCCCTTTAAGCCACAGCAGAAAACACCACCCCACATTCACACCCCTGCAAACTACCTTGCTTCCTTCCCAACTTACACATTTTGGTTCTTCCTATGTACTTTAGTCCACTTCTGCTTCTCCTTCCTATTTCTCAGTGTCTATGCTATTCTACAGAAGCAGTGGGAAGTTTTAAGATGTGTATTCAGATGTCTAATATTAACAGACCTACTGGGATCTTTGCAGTTCTTAGGAAGTGTGCCACTTCACAAAGCAGCAGTGTTTTTTCTCCCCGGACCCATTTTATACTGTTTAACTCTCAAGTTATAGGATTCAAAGGCACATATAGCACCCATGGATTGCAAGAGACATGACAAAATGCAATGAGATAAAGGCTTGCTGTCTTATCTGTTGGCCAGATCATTAAAATTAAAAAGTTAAATTAGGAGGGAAGCCTAAAGCCAATGTTTTTGGTCTATCTCATTGGGCTAGAGATCCCTAATTTGTAAACTCAGATAAATTACAGTTTGTCTACCTCGACCACTTTTCACTAACAGTCCCTCAGCAGGGGCAATGCAATTGGACCTTTGCACTCTTCTAACGCTTTTTTCAGCTAATTTAGTAAGACAATGGGCACCAGTGTGGAGGCTGTACAAATACCCTGCAGTCTGCCACCCCCCAGGCATCACCCCATAACCCAACCCAAAACCTCCTGGCAGTACTAAGACCTTAAAGACAAGGCAGGGATCAGACCACTGCAACAGATTACAAGTCATAAAGGGTACGTGAGGCATCACCACCTGGGGAAAAAATAAAAGTAATTGTTCTATTACACAGATCTCACACCTCACAAGGCTCTCACTTAAGATCTAATTTATTAAGACTCTCAATGTAAAATAGCTGAGATTCTTTGCACTTCTAACAGAAATCAGTGTTCATTACAGTAACACACAGCTATTAAAAAAATCATTCCTCCTTTCATTTTGCTATCTTCAAAATACATTAGGAAAAGTAAGGAAGCAACATTTGTAAGAAAGTGGTAATTTACTATTTAATTTGAGGTTATAGCTGAGGAAAATGGGGTATTTTAGGGGGCATTAACTTCTCCATTAGGTTTATAGTTTGATCATTTCTCACTATACTCATCACATCTACAGTTTTGATACATTCTTTTCAAATATGCTTGCATAAAAGGCCAGAAAAGAATAAATTTAATAACCATATTTTTTTCACACTGCCAATTACAATATTTCAGACAATTTGTTTTAGAAAAATAGTAATTTTTCTGGAAGTTTGAAAGAAATCTCTGTTCATTCACCAAGAATATATGTTAATAATACACTTGAACAATTTAAAATTTCAGAGATCTTACTTTTTAAAGGGATCCTTGAATATCTGTTTTTCAAAAAAGCAACAAATCTACAAGGCAGCAAAGGTCCCTTAAAAGGCCTCCACACTGACTTACCAAAAAGGGCTAATAGCCCAAATGAAATCATCTTAGGACCAAAAAGCACTGCTGCCCTTTAGAGTGCTCCAATTAATTCAGAGATCATGCATTAAATGCCTCTCATTTTCTAGCAGGGTACTGGCCTATTAAAGGCTCTCCTCAAAACAAGGACAGCCAAACAAGCAATTCTCCTAAGGAAAAGGAACACAGGTGGCTCAAAGAGCAAAAAATGGTACCAGAAGATGTAAACATCACACAGCATAATCTTCTTACTCTGGTAATATTATATTGGCACAAGACCAGCTTGGCCCGTTAGCAGAGGACAAATTGTTCTTAATGTTTTGTCACTGCAACTAGAATGTAAAGAGCAGTTTTCCAGCAATTTGTAGCAAAAATGGCCCCAAGAATGGATCTCAAAACCATCAGACTGATCCTGAGTTCCAAAGGTGCCTCGGGGCTCTCATGTCTGACCACAGAAGCCAGTTGTCTCACCACAGGAAAGCAAGAACCAGAAATCCCAAAGTAAATAGTGCAGATTAATGCTCAGGCACAAGTATTTCTCTGCAACTGCATCTCAGCACTGATGTGCAGTTGACAAGATGCGTAATTGAATTACAAAAAAAACCTTACTAAAGGTAACCTCCTAAACCCAAACTAAGCACACTTTAACTGCAACGCTACAAAAATAACCCACGGAAGGGATGTGATTGCTGCTTTGCCATGGATTTGCTATGAAATCATGAGAAATGTTTATTATGTCAATATTTACTAAACTGAGATAATAATCTACCTTAAATAATGACTGAGCTGTTTTTGTTTTACAGCAATGAGGTATTCCTGCTGAAGTTCAGGAAATAACCTTATTTTTCTAATGCAGGCAGTTGCCCTAATCAAAAATCAAGGAAAATCTCTGCTGTGTCTTGAGAATGCATATTCTTAATCATAGTTACTGGAAGTCACACCTATAATAATAAAAAAGGAAAAACTGTATTTAAAAAGTCAATTACAGAATTAAACACCCAGACTTCTACCTTTGGCAACGAACATTCACTATAAAAGTAGCATTTAGTGGTAAGAATTAATAGTTTCCTGCAAGATAAGAGTTTTATTGCAGGGACTTCTCAGCATCCACCAAGTCCAGACTGATGACCAACAACCTAACCTGAAACCACAAGAACAATGCATATCTTTTTGGTTAAAGACTTGATCCAAAAACATTTAAGTGCCTAAGCTTTGCACAACTACACTGGGTTCTCTGTTTCCAGAATGCTTGAATTTGAGTGTAATTACTATCCTAGCTAATGAGACTGCATACTACATTTAAAAAACCCCAAAACCCAAAAGAACGGGTTTCTAAAATATTTAAATTCTGTACTGCTTTTCCCCACTTAAACACTGTACAAGTACAGTTTTTAAAGTGGCTTCCCCTTCTCCTTTCCTTTTAAACTTCAGCTTCATGCCCTCAAATGGTAAAGCTAAGCCTGCTGGGCTTCCATCTATGGGAACAGTCTCACTTCATAAACAGGGCCAAGTCAAAAATATACATATAACTACTTTTAAAGCAGAGTTGATGGTAGTGCTTAGATAACTTATTAAGTGACCTTACACTTGAATAACTGGCTACACAGAGATGCACTGAAGTAGGAAAATAAAACCACAAAACATATTCCCATGCTTTAGAAATGATGTATGTAGGTGATGTTGCTGCTGAAAGGGGAGAGGGGTTAGTTCTACACTGACATCGAATTTTACAACTCAAAATATCAAAATAGCTTACACTTTATGTGAGGTTGGTTTGTGTTTATGCGGTTTTTCATATATTCCATGTGATTAGAATTGTAAGATTAAACCCCACTTAAGTCAGCTGTACTTCTAAGACAAAGACTTGTAAAGACAATTCATGGCGTTGCTCCTATTTGAAATTCATTGGTGGTGGGTTAGCAGAGAGAAGAGCTGTTTTGAAGCCAGATTTCAATGCAAAAAGATGCCATGTGCTAACATTCATTTCACATGCAGCCTTGGTAGGTGCATTTGCAGCTTATTTCACATCTTAGGGAAAAGATGAAACACAGAAGCATGTCCTAAAAGCAGCATAGAAATTCAGTACCCTTGTAGTCTATACAAGAGAGATATGGAATACAACCAACCTCGCAGGTTCCTTCCACCTCCTTCTCCCCACCTGAGTACACAGCAAAGAAATATCAGGGGTTAGGGTCATGTATTTCAGCTGAAGACTCTGATTTTGGGGTAATGAAAAGACAGTGGCACAGCTAAACACCTAGACTTGCCAAAGAAAGGATAGCCTTGACCCATATGCTATGGTAAACACCCTGTTTACTGACCAGAAATGTGCTACTTTTACATACACCTGTACCGAACAAATAAATACCACTGGTAGTTCTGCCCTGCTGTGCTAGAGAGCACGCAGAATAATTAGTTTCTTTTCAGTCAAGCCCTGTTTGGTACTAATTATCTCACTTTGTTGCTTTTCACAGTCTTTTCTTCTACACTGTGCCACCAACAAGTGCTGTCCAGGCAGAATGAGACATTCTAGGCAACTGCTGTTTTGAGACAGCAGAGATTCAGTTTGATACTTCTTTCCCCATTCCCTCTAGCTCAGTATTTTGTGGCTTTTCTGCTAGAGCTGATGACTCAGAAAGCCATGGTAAAGTGTTCTAAAACTTTCTGTAGAAAAGAGCCTCCTTGGTAGACACACAGCATGTAAGTATTTGATTCAGACAGCAAGGACTTGACTTTAACTGCCAAGCTCGGTGCAATGTTATGTCAATACAGACTACATTCAGAGAGCATTTGCATTAAAGAATGCTGCAAAATGCCTACCAGAACAGTTTAAAGCACAGTGTTAAAAATGGTAGGGAGGCTCTCAGCTAACTTCTTGCATTTAATTTGCAGGGAAGCACATGAGAGATCTCAGAAATACTAAGATTGCCCTTTTTTTGTTTTATTTTGCTGCTTTAAGTGAAGAGCAGCACTTGATCTGATGTAAAGACACCAAGCACACAACAATACCAAACCACCGTGTAAAACTAACACAGCAGCTTAACTAATAATCTCCATCACTGGCAGAAAATATGAGGTTAAGTATAAAACAGAGAACTGCTACCAAAACAATACAAACCACCTAAATCGAGAAGAGGTGGCTGACAGCAAGGTTCTCAAGAAAAAGTGTGAATTTCCCCATGACAGCACTGGAAAACAACAGTGTTTGACTTGGTTTTCAACTTTTCTAAGGGTAAAACCAAATTTTTGGAACATTAAAATTACAAATAAACATCTAATATCTAATTGCATGCTTTAATTGTAAATAGTTTCCTTATGCAAGTCGTTTTTTTTTTTAGCACCTAAGACTCCTAGCACAAAACTTACCTCCATCTGCTTAGTGCCAGAAAAATATTTCTGCTGAATTCAAGTCTGTCTGCTAATTTTAAAGCTCCATAATACCTCCCTTTTGAACACACAGAGAAAAGCTACTCCTGGGCAGAATTTCAGTCAATGTAATTTATTGGTAGCACGTCCCTGAGGAATTCTAGCTAGTGGGCAACAACAATGGGCAAGTAACATATACTTACCAGGGCAGCAGCTTATTTTTTAGGGGGTGGAGCAGGGATGAAGACCTCACTCTGTATTAAACATGCATACACAGCAATTTTTCAGGTAACTTGGACCAAAAAGTCATGCATTTTGGGACTATTTTAAGAGTGCATTTTTACATTTTTAAGTAGTTAGTAGGGTTTTCAGGGCCACCTATGTGTACTTTCAAACATTTATCCCAGTCTATTTACGACCAGCTCACTTGAAACTTTACATTCTTCGTTAAAAATTAACTCTTCTAACCTTTTATATAACAATCAGTCACCATCACCATGGAGCAATGTGCACATCTAGCACAATCTTATATTTAGGCAGAATTTACAATTCCCAAAGCCACAGTCAGGACTAGAATGACAAAATCCCCCTAAAGAAATGAAACCCACTAGACTAAGGCTCTCAGTGTAGGGCCTTGCATTTAAATTTGGTATGAAGGATGTGTTTCTTCATGTATGAACCTGTCAGCACTGTCAGCTTAGGCAGGCAGACTTCCAAAGCTTTTAACTAAAACTATTAATTAATGCAATGTCATGGAAAATCTGGGGAAAGGGGAGAGCTGGTGGAAGGAAAACTGCAAGCTGAGCTTCCACCAGCAAATATGTTACAAAAACAATTTTTTGCAAACTTATTCACTGTCTCTCATCTTCAACCTGGATTAATTGTATTAGAAGTGCATAACACCTTTAAGTAGATGTAAGCCTGCATATACTAAATTACCACCATTCTAGTGTCTGCAGTATTAACATCCATGACAGGGCTTCTTATACCTCAAACTTCTGCATGAAATGATGTGATCTTCTGAGTATTGTGATACAATACACAGGAGTAAACTAGAGAGATTAACCAAACCAAGTTTCAGGGAAAGTTCAAAGGTAATTAATTCAGAACTGTTTCTACAATATATTGCATATCACAGGTGCTAGATGTGTTTGCATGCTTTACAAAGGCAACACAATTACAATCTCACCAGCAGCTATTCAGTTGCATAAGCATAATTAAGAGATGGTAAGAGCACCAGGTTTCTTCTGCAATAATTAGGATATGAAAAAGTTGGTCACGGTGCTGGTTTTAGATTTATTTTTAAAATAAAACCAGGAAAGCTACAGAAGGTCATCAAAAAGTTAATTATTTCATTATGGGGGCATCTCCCTCCCACTTCCACTTCCTGCCCTATCAAAAAACGGGCAGTAGAATTCTGAATTCTGACATTTAAAGAACGTGTCTGAGCAGTCCCATGACAACCTTTGACAAGGCCTCCTGGGACCTCCTTGTCATCTGAAAGAGGAACTGCAAGTGCACATTGGAAGACATGGCCCACAGCAATACCTGAGAGCACACAATTCTTACACCAAATATACTGCTACATCTGCCCAGAAACCCCACACAAAATAGCATTTTGATGGGGAGAAATGGAGAAAAAGCAGGCCAATACTGGATTCAAGACAACAAAAATAAAAAGGGAATCTAGCGCTCTCTTTCCCACTCCTTTACAAACAGCATCAAGTCATGTTTTTGCACTCAAACTGAAGCTGCAGATAATAAAATTCTTTTAAATGTTATATTAAATACATTCTAAACAAATTTCTAAGTACCTATAAACTTTTAGGTAATCTGAGTAAATTATCTGTAGACAATTCACACTGATAAGCTCATACACTCATATTTATATTCTATGATTTAAAAAGAACATGTGTGACCTTATTACATAAACACGTATAAACACAAATGAGTATGGATGCACACACATAAAGAGATTCCTGAGGAATCCACAGGCATAGAGCCTAGTATGCCTTCATTTAACTGTAAAAATTAAACTAATCAAAATCCTAAATTAAGAGAACATTTGAAACATATTTTGATGTCTAAACGTAGTTCCCCTGAGCACAATGAAGTTAGCTCATATTCTAACTTCATCAATCTGCAGGATAGCACAGACATAACCACACACCTGCCACCTCATTTTTGTAAACTTAAGCAATTTCAATCTGAGAGTTCATTTTTATTGTGTTTCAACATAAGAGTAGTGTGTGAACACCTATACTAGCAGGGTGACTGATAGCTGAAGGAAGTTGATGACAACACTGCAGTCTGGGTATATAAAATCCTATAAATCAAATAACTAGGGACCATTTTAGCCCAAATGTGAGACCTGAAAAGTATTTTAAACAATGTATTGACATTCATTCTCACACCAACCAAACACAGAAGTATCATACTGTTTATAGCAAGAATGTATGGTCAAGACTCGTTCCAGATCATGCACTGGTTATTTCTTACTCTCTCTTTCACGGACTAATGCAAACCATGGGGAACTAGAGAGAATAAGCTGCCCTCATTAGAAAGTTCAAGTTTTATCTAGTCACATTACAGGAATCAAAGGAGGTAAGACAGGTGATCTTCCATCATACTACTAAACTTTTCAAATTAACTAATTTAAATTTAGAGGAACAGCTTGAATTAAGGATAAAAATGATAAAATTTAGATATCTGTATAAGCTATTTTTGCTGAAACACAGAGCCAATGTCAAAGTAGGAGTAAAATTACCACACGTCCTCAGCATACTAACAATTCTCTCCTCCTTTTGGAGAACTCAAAAGATGTTAAAGGTCTAAAAGCCTTTAGCCTGGCAGTCTAAAGGATCTTTGGCTCCAGCATCTACTAATAGATCAGCAGTGTGTGCTCACTGGAACTTGTGCAAACTAAGGTTAGTGCTGAGCCCACAATCTGCTCCTAAGGAACAGACCCAGATGAACTGTTTACACTTCAGGTTAACAGGGAGTTCTATCAAACAGTCTTAAGGTGTAATAGGACTCCACTCTAAAAAATATTACTGAAAACTGTGTACAAACTAAAATGAAAACAAACAACTTTCTACTGAAACACCTATGCTCAAAATAAAACATTTATGATGCCACAGTTCCAATGAACTCTGGACATGCTCCCATGCTTCTACATTATGCATATTTGTCACTACTAATATAGTTAAAATCCAATATGGATCAGATTCAAATAATTCTAAAATCTCCTCCTGTGTAATCAACTGCATATATATAACCTGCACAAAAAAGTGAACGCTGCCTGTGCAATGGTCCAGTTATGAAACAATGCCTGTCACTTCTCACTTTTGAATTGTTTTACGCAGGAAAGTAAAAAAGGTCATAGGGTATTAGGTACACCACACACTGTTGGAAAAGTCCAAAATTGCTACTGGATATAGAGCACCTGGCACACTGAAGCCAGTGGTGAGAGAAGGCAAATCCTAATGAGGGGAAAACCAATGCACACTCTTAAAAGACGACCATTTGCACTAACGGGACACAGGATTGTCACAGTGAATGGCTTGCCTTCACAGAGCTTCTAGACAAGAGAAGCCACTGCATTTCATCTCAGCCATGACTCAAAGCCTTTTCACAATCTGTGAGGAGATTCTGCAGCAAATAAAGTCACATATCATTTTATGTAATAGCACTAGTAGAAAATGTTTAAGAGATCATTCTCTCAACCACCACACTTGTCAAAACCTGAATAAAGAGCATCAGGAAACTCATCCAGCTGGAAGCTGGAGGAGATGTAGAAATGAATCAGAAATTACAATTATAGCTCCCTCTCCCATGCAGACGAAGATAAACAATCTGTAGCAAATACAGGGTATACGAGAAACCTGTTTTTACTTCTGGTTCTTTCTGCTTCAGACATAAGAAGCTGAAGTTTGTTCCTGACCTAACATACATATTCCCCCCTCAAAATATCAACAGAAGAATCAACAAATGACTTCAACAAAAGAAAGCACACAATCAGGAAAGTTTTCACTGTCCTTGTTACATTTGAAAGTGAGACTTCAACAGTGTTGTGAGCAAAAGTATATAGCTAACATTTCTAACAGGGATATTTCTGTCACCCCACAAGGAAAGAATACAACAGAACAGGAAGTAGTTTGTGTTTATTCATGTGAAAACAGCAACACACTATAGAAGAGGGTTCAGAGTCATCTCTTCATTACGCATCACTTCCACGTCAAAAATGTCTTAAAACTTTCCCACGATATTTTTAATTATCAAATACAGACCACAGAATCATGAAGAAAGCCACTAGTGTTGTACCGTGCAGCTCCTGAAACTACAGAGGTCAGTATGTAGGTAACTTTCTGATATTGGACAGCTTGGAGGACCCACAGCAACCAGGCAAGATGTACACGCCTGTATTTACATACTGAGCAGAAGAGACAGGAAAGAAGTTGCAATTCACCTGCTAGTGCAAGTCTACAATAATCACACAGACAGAACAACATTTATTAACAGGAATGGAACAAGTCCACACACGAATAAAAGATCATAAATAATACAGTTGTAAAAGAGATTGAAAATCTCAGACTGAGGTAGTCAAGACTGTGCAATACGGATATTTGTACAGAGCCCCTGTACAGGAATTTCTCAAAAGCAGAAGTTTACCATGAGAAATGTGGCAGGCTAACAGGGTGGGCATGGACTATAATGGGAATGCCTTCCATTAAGAAATTAAGAAAAAAAAGAACAGCTGGTGATATGGACAATATTTCCAGTTGAAAGCACCACTAGACACAATCTCAACCAAGAAGTCTATTCTACTTTGACTTCTGATCACTCCAACTTCATCCTGACAGAAGTCAGTTCCCATTTTATCCCATGTAGAATAATTTTGGTGGTACATATAACATTTTTTTCTGAATTCATAATCAGATTAAAGTAAAACAGGGGAAGAAAATGCTTTGAAGAAACACAAACATTTTAAACAAAAACAATCATTTTTCTAAATGGTTTTATTTACATTTTTCATATACAAGTATGTTAAATGATACATTCTGACTAGTATCCACACCAGTGTGAATTACAGGGATTAAAGATACTGATGTATTGCATATGCTGAAATGCAAAAGAATAAACCCTAAACTTTGGCCCCACCCTCTGAATGCTCATACAGAATCTGCTTTGCTACCAAGGCATCTAAAATTCAGTGTCCATATCAAATAGATGTTATGCAAACAAATGTATCTAGTTTCATTTCTTTAAAACAAGCAATAACACAGGAGTCTTACTTGCAAAATTCTCAAGATGAAAAATACATATTAACAGCCCAATGCTTTACATGCATGTTACCAGCTTTGTATTTATTGTTTCTAGACTTGGGGTACTTGTCACAACTTAGGAATTTTAAATCTTTAATTGTGGCAACCTTTTAACCCCTACTAACAACAGTTTTAAGTGACCAGGATATAATGCAATATACTCAACAAAAAAAGATAAAAAGGTGTGGTGTGAACTGGCCTGAAGCATTCAGGACAATTACAGATCAAAGTTTCCATTCAGAGCAACTGGAACTAAAAATTCTTGAGATCATTTTAAAAATGTTGCAAATAGACAACCATAGTATAATAAACGTGATTAAGAGGATTTTCAACCTGGTGATTTCTGAAAGGAAACTAGCAGAGAGAAAAGTGACAACTTCCAATGCTTGCTTCAGAACTACTGAAGTATTTGCGACACTGGTACAGGCAGTGTTCCTTCATGTGCATGAAAAGCATTATCGAGTCTTTCTGTGTCTAAAAGATGGTTCAAACAGTCAAAGAGACAAAGAAAATAGTAACAGACAGCTGGGCCTATGGGATCATAGAGTATTAAATCAGAATTTATTTTTACATTTCTGCAGCACCTTTTAGCCAGATGCCAAAAGCACTTTAATCACTATAGCAAGCCTCACAACAACCCTGTGAGGTAGGTAGTTATCTGTTTTAATATCAGCAAAACAGGTGAAATAACTTACCCAAGACACAGCATATCAGCAGAGCAGGCTAGAATCCAGACTGTGTGATCTAGGAATTTAACATTATGGCACATATGGGACAGACTTAGACTCCTCTGTTAAACTGTGAAAGAGGCACTGCCACGTGAATTGAATCAAATTTTCATAAAAGATTTTTATGAGAAAGGTATCAAGAGAAAAATGTACTGTAAGCAACTAGAGAAAACAAGAGCCTGAGAAGAGTGGCATTACCGTTCCGCTTCCTAATTGTAAGAGATGTGGAATAGCAAGTTAACTATTTACTTGCTAAAATATGTAACAAACCCAAAACTGTAAGTGTTCAAATATTATGACCCCAAAAAAGCTGTGAACTGGGAGTTTTTTACTCCAACTCTATTATTTCTACATCCTGTAATTCTTCTTTGAAGGTTAGAAGAAATAACAACCAGAGCGAGAATCAAAACTTTTTCATCAATTCAAACTTTAATAGCATAATTCCCATTAAAAAACAGTCAAAGAGCACCCTTCCTAGTTAATTTCTGTGTTCTACTGACTACCTAACTGGTCATATTAGAGACCAGAGCAGGTAAATCAGTGCTTGGCACTGGAAACGCTAAGGTGAAGTATTTGGTTACTTCAGCACAGCCTGTGCATCAGTTGCAGTGAGCTGGATGATAAACTAAGTGCTGAGCAGGGCTTTACCCCATATTCCACCAGGGAACACAGGCACACACACAAAAGAAAGCAGTCAGTGAGCTGAACAAACAGCCAGAAACCCAAGAGGTAATCACAGCAGTAAGGCCTGCACTTAGGTGTTACACGTTACAAAATGAACTGGCATGTGCAGAGTAACAGGTTTTGTTCATTTAAAACAATGATTTCTACTGAAGATTGAAGTGACTAAAGAGAACACATTCCTTGAGTTAGGCAAACAGGAATTTAAAGACTTCTATCAAGAGTATAGTTGTTAAAGGGCAAATTTCATTTTCATAAGGCCATAATCATAACCCTTGCCCGAGCTAATCTTCCAGTAATAGACCACACCTCGGCAATGTTTGCAGCTCTCATTTATGTCTTTCAGAGGACAAAATTCTCTAGTGAAAGACAACCTGGCAAAAAACCATCCCCACTTTCGGCTCTCCCCTTCTGCCTTTCTGTGATGCAAAGAGGAAAGTGCTTGTTTCCATGGGAAGAGAAAGGCAGAAAGGCAGCTTACAGATGACTGAAGATTCAGCAATTTTCAGATTTCAATACTGAGGCAGTGAAAGCAAATCAAAAGCAATGCTGAAGGTCCACCACAGGTTTACTTTCCCAACTCAAGGCTAAAAAGACCTATACTTCTGAACAGTCCAAGAGAAACTTTGTAGCAGGAGGAGACCACTAAGATTTCCTTGGAAAAAAGTCTTTGGAAAATGCCTTCCCTATATTCTTTTCACTGCAATCTTAAGGCTGCAATCAAAGAAGACTCAAAACAATTCCTCTGCCTCAGGCAGACTTTAGAAAGTAACTGAAGCCTTAGTTTGTATTCAACCATGGTGCTAAAAGACTATTTGAGAAAACATTTAATTTTGAATTTACTCTCATATGAACCGTACATATGATATGCAACTTGAAACAACACTGACAACAGCACCCAATTGTGTGAGCATGTATTTTTTTAGAGAGAAATTTGGAAATTAGAAGTTATTGCAACTTATAGCTAAAAATGTTTACATATATTTAGAGGAGGCAGAGAAAATCATATTGCCATGTAGGTAAATTGGTCACTATATGAGTTTTGTGATATGTTACTGAAACCAGAAAAGAAAAGCTGAAAATTAAGCCAGGACTGGGATTTTAAAAATTTGTCTGTTATGATGGAAGACAAATTTCTAAAAAGTGCCCTTTTACATTTCTTTCAAATATAACCCTTTTCAAATATTACCTCTACCAGAAATCTACAGTTCATATTTTTCCACTGTTTTGAATAACAGAATCATATTCCATTTCTCCAACATCTGAAGTGTGTTAACAGGCACACAAGAACTTGTGAGCGTTATGTCAATTCTCACCTTCTCAAATCCACCTCACGTTACCTGGTTACCAAACCTGCTGAGAAGCAGCTGATCGTCCCTCCTTGAAGGAGCACATAAAAAATTATACCCTAGACTGTTATAAGCTTTGCCACTGTGAATGTTTCTAAATAGTCTTATAGATTATTTAAAAGGTTATTAAGGGAGGAAATGTCTGTCATTTCAACTCTGAACGTGGTTCAAGACAAGAACCTTTATGCTGATAAAAGTACTTTCTGCTGAAAGATCTACAATACAGCACTGGCTTTCTGAGGTGTTCTTACTCAATTCTTAAATATGAGGCATAGGAAAGGTGAAGGTTTTAAATAAACACAGAAATCATGTAACAATGTAATTATGAAATTAGGTTGCATTCTAAAGACTAGAACCTGTACCAAACATTGCAGGGTACAAGAGGCTAAAGGATTTGGCTGCACGGTCCCAACAGGAGAAATATGTATCTGTATGTTAGTCCATTCACAGTCTCCCAAACATCTATAACCACCAACATTCAACCTACTACTGCAAACTGCTGGAAACAAAAGAGTGAAAACTCTACTATATTTAATTTGGTAACATTCAATTTAGATTGCACTATTTTGCACTGTAACAACTGCAATATAAAAATTTGTTAGATTCCCATCATCCCAATTTTATTTATCTTCAAAATTTACTGCCAGACATGTCTGGATACGTAATTTAATGTAAAATAAGATAACTATATGATGAAATTTTGCCACTCAGATTGCTGCACAGGAAGTTTCACACGAAATGGGAAAGAAATTGAGCTCATTTCTCATCTACAGAACACAGGTCCCCACCCCTGTAGTTTAGCACATAGAAAATGTGCAGCTGGAAGATGCCCACAAAAGGCATGTGCATTAGTAATAAATAACAACTACAGAAATTAATAAAACCAGAACAAACACTCCCCCCACCCCCCAGTTATACAGGGCATTTCATGGCATGTCATTAAATATGGTCTAAATGACCAGTGCACTTAGTAGTAAGTCTTACACAATTATGTAAACAAACACAATTTTGTTGGGATTTTTAAGAGCTAATGAGTTGTGCTAATGCACTTCCCCAGCATTTTCAGTCCAGAAATTAGCTTCCACCCCACACCCTCCCTGCAAACACTGTTCACAGAAACACTCAATTCCCTAAGAAAGCAAAAAAAAAAAAATAAATAAAATCCAAATATTCAGAGAAAGTCATTCAAATCAGTTTGTATGTGTAAATAAAACAAAAAGTCCTCTAAGTAAATGACACGGGAGGCAATAAATTGACACGACAAGCAAATAAAAGGCTAAAGCACTCCAATACCATTGAAACAGTTTTAATGTTGTTGCAATTCCATAATGCAACAATCATCAACTCATAAAAGACCCAATACTTTAGAATTCATTTTAATCATTCCTTTGTACCTATTTTACAAAATAAAGGCAAGGCATATTTAAGATCCCCCTTTTCCCTAGATATTATGTGCCTATCTTATTCATGCTTATAAAAGTAGAAACTTAAAACTCCTATTAAATGTTATATAAGAAAAAAACGTAAAAATATTAACCTCTGCTTCAATGTACAGTTTCCAGAATCTGCCAGAACTGGGGAACTGGGCAACAAGGCGTTCATAGGTCTTCCGTGCTTTGTCTATAGGCTGATTCTAAAAATTGAAAATCAAAACAGCATTTACAATATTATGATTTATGTAAATGAATATGCTGATTTTACTCCAGAACCAAATAGTGTGAGTGGACCATAGATAAGGAAATGTAATCCTATATCACTAAACCTGTGCCTCTCGAATGAGAATGCTCCAAGCGTCAAGGTCATATGGATTTTCTTCTAGTTTCTTTTCAGCTTTCTTCACTTTTTCTGGGACATATTCAGCAGTCTAGAAAAATTAAAAAGAAGACATAAGAGATCACAAGCAGTGTTTGCAAAGTTCTGTCCCAGCTACGAAGTCAAGCTAACAATAACATTCTGACAATGTAACATTCCAACCCTCCGTTTTCGAGCTGGGCTTACTAAACTGTAATTATCTGGAGAACAAGTTGTCCTGGTAAGATAATGCACCCTTAGCACAAGTTCTACCTTTGTGGAGATCAAAGAAAAAGTTAGACTAAACCATCTAACTTGTTTGTAAAACATGAGAACAAACTTGAGTTTGCCAGAAAATTTACTTCCCTATGAATGTTAAACACTCTTACCAACCTGGAAGTTTTAAGATGCAGGAAGTAAATGCAGACCAATATTTCTGCTACAGACCCCAGCCAAACAAACACAGGTTACTGCATGAAACATTCTGCACACAGAGAACAGCATTTTGGATCACAAATTTAAGAAGAAAACTGGGAGATGACAGTCTTAGCAGGAACATATACATGATACCCAAGCACAGTTTCTTTGTTAACTTTCTGATCTCTTGATCTTACAGCTGCCTGCCTGTAGTTTTGATGCTAAACTATCCTTAAAATGTCTTTTTTTTTTTTTTAAAGCTTTACAAAATTGAATGTGCACTTGTTGACATAGTTACTATTGTAGAATAGGTTTAACTCTTTCAAGCTATTTCTTTCTGGAAATAACTTTCTTTATGATTTCCTGGTATTTTTTCTAGTTTTAACACTGTTAGCACAAAGTAGTTAAAAAAATTACAATCTGAAGATCACATACAGACATCCCTTAAAATACATGCTTCTTACAACCCTAAATGAGAAGATGTTTATTACTAACCATGAAATACTGTACTGACCTGTACTCCAAACACCTCATTTACCAACTTTGCAAATCTGACTCATTTTCAGGCAGTTGTGAGCAATCCAAAAATCACACCACCAACCAAATTCTTGCCTTTGTGAGATGCAACGATAACCACCTGTAAGTCATCACTACAAGACCTTGCTTTTACAACTTTTACAAGTTGGCTACATAATTACTGTTAGAATATACAATTCTGTTTGTGTGTAACACAGTGTGATTGATTAACTTGCAGAAAATTCTAAAAAAACCAAAACCCTCTCAATTGCTAAATGATTATTTCAAGGCAATCATTGCTAATATTGGGTCTAGGTCACAGAACCACAGGATGGTTCAGCTTGGAAGGGACCACACCGGGTTATCTGGTTCAACCTCCCTGCCCAAGTAGGGTCATCCCAGAGCACATGGCACAGGTCAGTACATCTTTCTGAAGCTGAAAAAGATGGTAAACAGGACAAAAGGAACCAACACTCCTCTCTCGAAAGTGCCATCACACACTTATCAAGGGAAACAGAAGGTAACTGGACTGTGCATTGCTATGACTCCCAGCAACCGTTGTGCTTCACCTCCTGAAGGAAAGCACATGTTCCAAGAACACAAAGGCAAGGAATTATTAAAAGATTTTACTGGAAGACCATTTACAGTGGCATGATATGGCAATAATTTGCCTTTACAAATAGTGATTTAAAAGAAAAAGCTGGGGCCAGCAAATGCAGTCAGCCCCAGTTCCTCAGGAGCACAGCTTTGTTTGCAGGAGTGCCCTGGCACTTTGCTTTTTCAGCCTCTGCAAATGCACTACCACCCAAGAGTTGCTCATGTTATACACTGTAATTAATCTTGACCATTTAAAAACACCCACTGTAGTTGTGAATATTTTTCAGCATTACCATTTTTTGTATCAGTCCTAATAGCAGGAGGTAGTACAAGCCACAGCCCTTTTAAGATTTTTTTTTTAATAAAACTACTTACAAAATGGACAAATGATCAAAAATGTTGCAGAACCGTTAAGTGGACATGTAATGGCAAGTATGTATTAAAGGGAAAGAAAAAAAATCAGTTGGAAGGGCTTTATAGGAGTTTAAAGACCACTATTCTTTTTTATGCACTTTCCAAATAATTCTTAACATGAATTGCTCAGTGCAAAGCAGTGTAGCTTGAAAGCCAAGTATCAAGTCCCACAGTAAACTATTACTAAATTAATGTGAATAAAAGAAAATCAAATTAAGAAGCAGTAGCTCAAAACTGTCAGCTCAAAATTTCCATATTTCAGCTTTGTTATAGTTCAACTAATATGGGCTTAAGATGCAAAACAGAATAAAATGAACTAGTGGTCTAATTTCTTCCAAAATTACATGCATAAACACATTTCAGCTTACAGAACACAGCACTGAAGCTGAAATTTCCGAAGTTTAAACCCTGTTTATGCTATCTCTACAGGTGACCCAAACCAGAAATGCTGCTTATTCAATAAAACACTAATTCAAATTCTTCAACATCAATCAGTGGTGAGCACTGGTTTTCACCATGATACAACACAGTGAAACCTACTTGTCTCAAATATTCAGCCAAGCATGCATTGTTCTGATTCAATTAGACAGAAATGCCTGTCACATGTACCATTAATGTCGGCTGCAACAAAAAGGACTCCACCCTACAAAACCAGAGGGTGCTGCACTGTAAGTACTGACCTTCAAACAAGTAAAAGTAGAATGGGCCACTGAAGCACCACAACTACCTAAGTAGTAGTTCAGTTGTAGTCTCCCAAACCTTTCTATGTGACAAAAAATTACTTGGTTCACTGCACTGTCAGCTGAGTTAAGACTTCCAGGAATTTGATTTCACCTATGCAGCTGCAGGGTCATGAACTCAAAATAGGTGTGGGTAAGATACATAACCACAGCAATCCCAAATTAATTTTGTGTATTTGATACAGGACTCAACCTGTGCAAGAAGGACAATAAAAGCACCAAAAAAGCCCATTCTTTTACTCCAAAATAGACTCATTTCCTAAATCAGCAAATATTCACTTAGCAGCAGCAGATAAAGTTCTCCATGCCATTATATAAGGCAAATTATAGGTGCTCTACAGAACTGAAAATAACTATAAGATCAGAGCTTTAAACTGGACTGCCTGGACTTGCTTCTACCTTATGTCATATATAAGAAAACACTCAACTTCCTACAGGCAGTGCAAACTCCCTCTCCTGTTCCAGTCCATCTCCAGGATGGATACAAGCCACCCACAATTCAGGGCCACACACACTGTGCTGCAGGCAAATCAGTGTCCTGGTTCTACCTGAGCCAAAGACAGACCTCATTGCTTTGCATCTTCACAAATAATCACACATACCACAGGAATCAGCCCTTAGGACTTCCAGTCTGGACCATCTTGCCAGACCTGGGTGTGTGAGCAAACACCCTCAAATCTGTGAGCACAAACACCCAGTGCACACAGACAGTGACAGGGAACAAGGAACTTGACTTGTAACCTGACTCAGTTATAGCCACAAAGACATTTGATCCCCATTTGCATGTTAACTGCACTCTGTGCTGGGATCTGCTGCTATCACAGTTCAAGGGTATGTAGCTTTTGATTATGTATTTTTCATTGTACTGCTTGCACAATCACCAATATCCAAAACTGGGAACACAGTTAACTCTTGGGTATTCACTGCCATGATCTGCCCCTAGATGAGCATTTTCAGATAATCTCATCCTGTAACAAGTCAGTTCAGGGAATCAGCAGAAAAATAATCCTACGGGAAGAGTCATTAACTTTCTAATGGTTCAAACCTTTGATTTCAGGATCAGATGTGATGTAGAATAAAGGACGCAAATCTATTCAGGACTTCAGCAGTCCCAGCCTAGATCAGCTTAAACTAAAACTGAGCCCAGTCACACAGACACTGGCTTTTAACTTTTCTTTACTGCCTTAAAAAAAAGTGTCACAATCAACTATTGCATATAGACTTTAAAACCACTTTTTTTCCTCTGCTTTTGATAACTGTGTTCAGTGTACTCCCACATAATCAGGCTCCTATCCCACAAACAACCCTCTGAAGGTCAGAGAATTATTTTGGCACTTAGGGTTCTGTGTCTACAAGTATCTGCATTATTACCACCTAGTCCAGTTCACAGCTCCCTTTTACTATTTTTACACTGACAAATCGCAACAGATTTTTGAGTTTCAGAGATACTAAAAGTCTAAAATGATCTTTTCAAAATCTAAAAAGACCTCAAACCAAATTATCTAGCAAGCAGTCTAGGAAATCCTTCCTGCAAAATACATCAACTGCACAAAATCCAAATGTGAATGCATAAACAATGTCTGAGGAAAAAAACAGAAGAAACAAAGTTGACTTTTAATATTTACTTATATTTATCTATCACCTTCAATTAAAAATCGTTTTATGTCATACTGGTAAAAACAAGTTTCCTCAGGCCTCTTGAATGAACCTTCATGACTTCAAAAAGTATAAGAAAATACTTAGCTAAACACCTTCCGTTTATTAGCACAACTTAATGCATTCAATTGTTTAAGGCATCCTTCTGTTTGCACAAAAGGATCTTCTGCAGTGAAAATGTCTTTAAAACAGCTGTTCTCCCAGTGAAGTAGCCAGTTTAAGATGCTTTAGAAACTACCACTAATTATGAAATAACTTCTACAAACAAGACACACATACAAGGCTGTTGTATACAAAGAGGCAAACATTTTAATGGCTAGTTTAGTCCAATTGGTTCAATATTCAAAAGGAGGTTTATGTCCATTACATGGAAGCTACTGGTGTTTTTGGCTGGGTATTGCAGTTTAGCACAGCCTGGACTGTAACAGACCCAAAGTATACAATTTCAAACATATTAACATGCAACTCCACAAGCACTGCTGGCTGTCCAGTTTGGTAAATTTACAGATTTGCCTAGCCTAAGGGTTTTTTATTCTTTAAGTTTATTTACAGCTGTATGTGCACAGAACAAGTTTTAAAATCCTTTCCTGAGTAACACATTCCTTCGCTGCACTACAGTTATAGCTTATCAATCCTTGCACTTTCTTATATGTTCTTAATGCCTTTATTTCTTCTGCTCTACTACTAAATGAATTTAACTGTGAGCAATCTTCAAAAAGGTTTGTCCTTTATCTGTAAAGGATAACACTATGAGCAGATACAGCCCAACATACTCATCTTAAATTTAACTAAAAAAGGCTTTTTTGGAAGTACTGCCCCATCCCAACATAATTTGGGCTGTTTAATAACTCTAGATAAATCAAGAGCTTTAGATTAGTAATGATTACCATTCTTTCCTCATAGGACTATTTTCCAAACATTAGACTGACACATTTTCCACTTCAATTCCACAACTGGCATACCTGGAACTTGCTGAATCTGAAAACACACCTAAATTATACTTTACCTACAACTGTGTAAAAACTGGCACAAAACTACTGCATTACCCAGTCAGAAGTTTTCCTTCACCAATACTTGTATTCATTCTGTTTACAACCTGTTCCTACAGTAAACATTAACAGTGACAATAAACACAGTTTTATGGGTATGATACAAAATACACTCTTAAGAGAAATTTCTTTCAAATGGCTCCTCTTGAGATGTTAAACCCACACAATCCTGCAAGAATAATCTTCTGCTTTCAGCATTGCACTCAATGACAACTATTTTTAACATGGTAAACTAAAGTTAACTGCAACATTTAGTATTGTGTCTAGAATGCAGAAACTTTCACGATGTACCACCTCAGACAGACACTAGACATGAATGGGAGGAAGGAGCAAAAAGGGACAGAAGTACCAGCAAGAAATGAGAATAGACAGTTCTAGAGATATTTTCTATAGTTACAGAAACAACACAGACACCTTTTCTTCCCATGGCTCAGCCTTTGACCAGATCCGTATTTGTATTCACGTAACAAAAATGCATCACAAACTGGGGGATGTATCTTAGAAACAGTGACAGGAAGTGAGAAATGCCTGTTCCAGTTTTAAAAGATTAGAAGGCATCCAGTGCAAGTGTTGCATCATCTCCAGATAAAACTGATGCCTGGAAAGTATATACTTGGGGGGTGGGGGGAAAGTGTTTGTGCCATGTAGAAAGAGGCAGACAGCACAGTGAATTCTGGTCTTATCAGAGTACATGAAACCACCACCACAACTGAAATGAAACTAAATGTGTGCATTAAGGTCCAGAACAATATAAAGACATACACAGGTGCAAGCACGTGCTCTTTGTAATCTTGACACATGACTGGGAAGAGCTTTTCAGGGAACTTTCTGGCAAACAGTGGCAGATGCAGCTTTTCAGTCTACAAATGTGCATGTTTAGGATACAGAGAGGGCCAACTGCTTGAAAATATTCCAAAAACTGACCCTGGAAATTCTGGTTTGTTAAACATCATGTCTGGCAGGTGCCTAACAGATTTTAAGTCCTGACATCATTCAGCTGGTTCTACAGAATTAATTTGGATCCACCATAGTTAACATAGGGCAAGTATTTAAAATATACTAAAACAGTGGTGGCTGCAGCTTCATCCTGGTTCTACAGTAACAATGTAAGGAGGAGACAACCTACATAACACAGCTTAGGCTCCTGATCCACGCAGTAAAGCAGCCCAGCAATTTCTGGAGCTAAGCTTGGCCTAAAGGCAGTTAAGCCACATTTCAGCTGCACTCTACCTAGTACAATAAAGCCTCTTAAAGCCCACCCAGGTCTTGAAACTAATACCTTTACTCTCCCTTCCTCCCTGCGTCCAACATTCCATTCCTTTCTACACTACCAGATCTTTGTACCAGCTGGAGTCAGCGTGACAATTTGTTATTCCCTTGCTGCTTTTGCAAGTCCCTCCATCTGGGAAGCAAGATGCAGACCTCCCAGCACATCAGTGAGTCAAACAACACTGACTTGTTAGGGATCTTTACCCTGCATCATGAACTATCACATTTACACCTTATGCACGGGACAGATGCAAAATTAACTGTGCAGCCCCCACTTTACACTGATCCATGTCACTGCCAACGAAAACAGCATCCAAAACCTCAGAAGCTGGTCATGGAAGCAGCACAGGAAACCTGAAACAGGAAAGCCAGATACAATCCAACCTCTGCCTGGCTTCAGTTCCCCCACAGAAAGGTACACTTACAGCCTTAAGGACACTGAGCCTGCCAAGTTAGAGTGCCCCTCTAGGTTACAGCCATAGCAGCTGCAGTGTGGGGGGACAGCAGGGCACAGCTGCCCCAGCATGAGGCTCTGCTGGTCCTCCTTCCACAAGACAGGTGGACTCAGGTCTCCCATGCTCTGCACACCCACAGCAGGCTGGCAGCAGTGCTCACTGAAGGGATCTCTCTCCTACTCCATTGGATGAGTGGCAGCCTCTGGTGTTGAAGACTTCATGGCAATGTTGCTAAAGACAGATCAAATCATGGACTATTGTAACAGCAGGAGTCAGCAACAGAAGTCTGCCAGGTAAGGAAAAAAGGCTGCAGGGGACAAGCTATTGAAGCTGAAGAAAACTGACAGAAGGGAGGTAAGTGACTATAACAAAATCAGAGACCTGTAGGAGAACAGAATCCACAGGTCTTCATAAAGAGGATGGAGCAGTAAAAAAAAGAAATTAACCCAACCTACAAAAGCTTTTTGGTTTATTTTTATTTAAAGAGCACCCAACACAAATACAGTAATCACAACAGGCAAAAAAGATGACCTTTACTAAGGACCAACTCCACAGTCATATGCTAAACTCTGTGCTTTTGTGGGCTGCAAATAAACTTCTAGTTTTTTTGAACGCTAAACCTCTCTGCGATATAGCAGAGCAAAACTGCAGGTGTTATTTTGTAGAGTAACTTTTACTTCGCTGAGCAGACAGTAATCCAGCTTTTTGAGCATCAAATATTGCCTTGCAAAAGAAAATAAAACCTTAAGTAAGCATTGTTTAAGTTAAATAGTAACAAATTACAAGCTACAGAAAAACACACACTCAGCGTAATGGTGCAATGAAACATCCATGTAATTTTTATATATGATGGAATGGGAAAATTAAATGTGAAACATATTACATGGTAGGATTAAAAGAGCTCTGCTGTAGCATCTTCTTACTCCTTTGCAGCCATCTATCTTGTGATGAACTGAACCATTCTGGAGAATCTCTTTCTCAAAAACATACTTCAAGTACACTTACTACCTGACCAGCCCAGAGCACACAGACTGGCAGTTCATGGGATATTTTCCCAACGAGGCAGAAACTGGGAATTTCACGCTTTGAGCATCTGCCTTTCCTACACCCACCCACCCCTCCCTTCCCCCGGATTATGGTCTTGTAAAATTTACACCCCTCCCTTTCGGGGTAAAGGCCCAGACACACAGAAATCAGCCTGTTTTGTAAAGGAAATGACATTCTACAAAGAAAAAGCTTCTTAAAAGTCATCAGCTTAATTGTAAGTGTTTTTGAAGGCTACAATGGCCGCTAAGGCCACATGTGACCAAGTTATCAATCACTCCCCAGCCAGGAACTTCCATCCCCACCCCTCCAACTGACACCGATTTTAAATTAAACTTTTTAATCCCAACTACTAAAAAAAAGCCAGTTTGGGGAAATTCTGCCCGCAAGCAGGAGATACCTCACAGCAGTACGAGATAAAGAAAGACCACACACAACACCCTAAGTGCATCTCCCTGTAAAATAAGAAGTCACGGTCCCAAGCCAAACTCCGCTGAACTGTGGTTATTTTCACGGCAAAGGGGATATGCACCGCACAACAGAAACTCCGAATTAAACATTTTTAATTATTTTTTTTTCTAATTTAAGCGTGTTTTAATAACGCTTTATCCTGTAGCAAAGCGGTGCCGTTAACGAGGCCTTGCCCATTAAACGACCAGCGCTCGCTTCGTCAGGCACCTCAAACTGCTCGAGTGGGGCTTTTCCGTGCTCTAACACCGGGAACAAACGAGTCCGAGGCCGCGGAGCTCGCCGGGGCCCCCGGTGTGTTCCCAGGGAGGGCGGTGCGGGCCGAGGGGCTCCTCCCGGGCCTCAGGGCACCCCGAGCGGGCAGGGGAAGGGGATGAAAGACAGGGGATGGAGGCTAGGAGATAAAGGGCAGGGGACGGAGGGCAGGGGAGTCCTGCCTGGGCCGCGCTCCCCTCAGGGCGCGGCTGAGCCCTCACGCGGCCTCCCCCACTTCCTCCTCACCTGGTCGCCGGCGGTTCCCTCTCCGGACATGGCGCGCTAAAGCCGTGCAGGGGCGCGGGGGGCCCCGAGCGGGTTAATTAGAACCACACAACCCTCCCCTGTGTGTTTATTGTGCAGCTCCGGCCGCGGCCGCCGCGCCTGGGCCTGGCAGCGACAGAGCGGCAAAATGGCGGCGGCGCCTCCGGCCCGGGGGCGGGGAGCGGCGCGCGCGGGCGGGCGGGCGGGCGGAAGTGCGTCATCTCGGCGCGCGGGGGCGGGCGGAAGTGGCGGCTGGGGGCAGCCATGGCGGGGGGGCGGCCATGAGGGAGGCCTGGTCTGGCCTTCCCCCCCGCTTTCCCGCAGTCCCGCTCTCCCTTCCTTCATCCCGGCTTTGCGCTCTCTCTCTCTTCTCCTCTCCTCTGTACAGAAGCTCCGGCGGGTGTCCGAGCATGGCCCCACAGCCGCTCCCGTTGTTGCTCGCTCCCGTGGCTCGGTGTCCGCTCCGTGTGGGGCCCTGGGAAGCCGCGGGGGTTTTGGTGGCTTCTCCCTTGCTGAGGTGGCGCCAGCAGTGCCCCCGTCCCTCCCGTGCCCCTCATCTCCCCAGAGATGCTCGTCCAAAACACAGGGGTAGAGGCCGCTGTCCCAAAAGGCCAAATGGTGCAGGAAGCAGCTCCCTCCTAAAGCCACGTAATTTTGTTTGCGAAATAATCGCCGGCCCGACCATGAGAAAAGGGCTTTGCATCAGCCCCTGCAGACAAACTGTGCTGTGTGGAAAAAAGTAGCACTGGAGGAGGTTTGGCAGATCCCAAGGTGAAAGCTGACTTAGCTGCCTTCACAGCAACGGTGTAAGTGTTCTTAAAGTTGTGTAATAATAATAATTGTGCAGAAATACGTGAAATAGCTCAATTCTGGTGCTCTGGGTTCCTTTCTGCTTCATCTTCCAAAAGGCACTTTCTTAAGCCACAGAAATGTGTGGAAAGAGGACACAAGGAAAACATAATATGTAACCTGAAGCTTCACCTGGGAAAGGTAAAATGGAGCAGATAGCAAACACTTGGTTCATCTGTGCAGTAACATTTTTCTTCTCTGAACTTTGATTCTTCAAAACTGAAATACAAACATACCTGTTAATCTGTGGTGATAGGTAAGCTGTCCTGTTCTCAGAGAACGATTTTGTGATATGGGCCTGATTTGTTGTTTCTTAGGGCCTGTTTCTTCCATGTCACAACAGACCCTGTTTTGAAAATACTTGATAAATACTACTTCTTTCCCTGAAAACCTGCCTTTCCAATCCCTCAGTGTATTGTTTTTTCATTTCCCATCTAGGAACCAATTCTTTCAAAATAATTGCTTAAAGCAGTGCTGGTGAAACCTCTAATTAGACAATAGGTACGTTATTCTAGGACTGCAGTGTGTCAGCTGTCCCACTGGCCTAGTTGATTTTTTCCCTAGTTTGTTTTTTTTTTTTCCTAAGTATATTCCTGTTCTAATTTTAGCGGCCTCTGTTTTTGGGATTGCCTCCTTCAGTTTCATAGAATGATAAAGGTGTTTTTGGAAGATAACAGCACCAACAGCACCTTGCCTAATGGAACGAGTTGGTGATGAGTGATGTCACTAAGATGTCGTTAAGACTTTTGCTCCTTTCCTCCTACAGCCCCTCATCCCACGTAACAATAAACCAATGTGTTCTCTCTCAAACTGTTGTTGTTCTTGAGTTCTGTAATTCCATCCACGGGACAGACCTTGGGCAAGTCCCTGCTGCTGGAAATACAGCTGGTGCCTGTTCCCTTCCTGCTGTGATGGCTTGAAGGAGCTGCAGCTCTAAGACATGGTCTTAACTCTGGTGTGTTGGTTGCAAAGAATTAGGATGAAAGAAAATTAAACTTTAAATTCTTACTGGTACATTGTATCTTGCCACTCCAGCCCTAATAACTTGCCTTATTTGGCAGTTAAATGTGAACCTTCTCACACCTGTGTGATAATGAAGAAGTTTGTGCTTTGGTGTGAGTCTCAGAAGGGGCAGTATAACTTAAGAAGTCTGTGTAAATGATAGGTCACGTTTCAAAGTAAGTTTGAAAAGGCTTAAAATTTAGAGTGTAGACAGAGCAGGGTTAGCTTAAGTCAAGTTTTGTCTCTCTGTAACTTAAATTTGGGCCTAATGCAGAAATCCCCTGGCTTGAGTTTAGTGGTGCTGCAAGTTCATTTGGCAGGGCCGATTTGGAGCTGCCTTGTGCCGCGTGCAGCAGCTAAGCTTGCAAGAACTACTGAGTTGCTAATTCCTTCTGCACAGCCCAGAAGTTGTTTTAGAATGGGGAATTTGTAAATCCTTCCCTTCTGAAGCTGAGTCACCTCCAGTGGAGTCACTGGAGGCTTCCAGCCCTGGGGTGACTGGAGCAATGGGGACATGATGATTACAGGCCTGTCTGCTCAGAAAGGCTGCACTTTAATTTCCTGCTGATTTGTGGTATCACAGCAAGAGGACATTATTAATATGTTAATATCACTGGGCTCCAGTGATTCATGCTTAGCTCAGTAACTGGCGTGAAACTTAATGGCAACAATGAGTTAACAGGGAAACTCTTGTGGATTACACTGCTCTGGGAGGGAATGCTGCAGAAATCAAATCTAAAGCTGGGCACTAATTGAAGACCACTGTGCCTACAGTTCAGTGGTATTTATATATATTTTCTGCCTGGAAAAAGATAAACAAAAATTATGTGTTACTTAGAAAAAAACAAGTAGAAGAAAATGAGATCTTAAATAGGTGTTGAACCTTAAAGGCTGCCAGGCCAACTTCTTAGCAAACTGTAAGTGAAGCAAACTTGAAAGAAGCTGCTTTCACAGAGTTGGGGGTGTCATGATCAAACAGAGCTGACATGCCTGTCTTCCAAGTGATTTTAGCTGCCACAACAGATGATTTTTTCATGCTAATTAAGAAATTGCAGGTTTTGTGCAACTCTGTAAAAACATTGTTGGCTACCTTGTTTTCCAAAGGATTCGCTCACAAGAGTAATGTTTACTCAGCACTGGAGAGAAAGTTTGCAGCTCTTAGAATTGAACTGCCACATTAATTTCCCTGTGTGAGTGCTGAATCTTAAGCTACCTGAATGCAGAGGATGCTGGGGATTGTCCTCCCCATGGTGTCACCATGCTGTTGGAGGCCATGGGCTGTCACCCCTCCTCCAGGGTGGATTTCAGCATACACAGGGTGAAGATCTGTTGACCTGAAAACTGAGAGATCCTGTCTTGCTCTTGACAGGGGGATGGTTGTTTCCTCAGCTGAGAGTTCTGCAGTACCTGAGTCCCCTATAGAACCTGTAATCAGGTCTTTTGGATTTCTAAATTGACAACATGATGGGAATTCGGTGATCTAAAAAAAGAAGGCACTCTAAATTTATATTCCCATAGGCCATAAGTAAGAATTAAGTTCATCCTTCTGCCAAAGCTGATTTTGCTCCCTGTTTGAGGTCCACTGGCTGGGAGTGAGATGTGTCTCACTAAGTGGGCACATGGCTGGCAAGGACAAGGGAGGAAACAAAACCCAAACAAGCTTTGCTTAGTTTATTTTCTTGGGCTGGAGTCTGTAGTGAGGAGTGAGAGAAGCAGCTGGGGGGAATGAGTAGGAAGGAGGAGAAGACAATAGTGCTCAGCAGAAATCTGTATCCTGTAAGGGCCTTTCAGCTGACAGCAATGTCAGTGTCTGAAACTATTTGTGTGGGTATGTGACTGGGAGGAGCTGTGGCATCAAATCAGTTGCCTGAGTGATACTCTCTGAAATACGTTTCTTTCTGGGCATTTTCTCACCCTGATCACCATGTCACATATAGCACAGCAATAAAGAGAGCCTGGTTTTGCCCTAAACACACGATTTGCTATGCTGAAGTAGATTGAAGTGTTGACCACTTGCTCAGTAGCTGAGACTCAGTCAGAGACTGCTGCAGGCAGTGTGTGCAAGAAAGGCATCAGAGCAAACACTGTGGACTGTTCCAGTGTCTGCAGTGCTGGTGTCTGTCATCCCAGGAGAGGTTTGCAGTATGGGAAATGCAGAGAGGGTCACGTATCATGAAGGTGTCCAGGTTACAGGAACAGAAACATTAGTTATGACAATAATAGCAAAAGATGGATTGCTGTGTCCCCTGCTGCCCAGTGACTGGGGCTTCATGATCACAGTGTGTTATGAAATTAAAAAGAAGGGAATCAGTGACGTGCATTGGTAAGTGCAATGCTGTGAAAGTAAGTTTCTTTTGAGGAGAACAGAGAGAAATTTCTCAGGTTTTAAAATGAGTTTATTTAAGGATTGAAATTAGTTTAGAAACTTAGTATATAAGCAGAAAACAAAGGTGCGTGGACTACTGAATAACTAGGGTGATTAGTAGAAAATAATTGCAGCAGACTACATAGTTGGAGTAATGTATTTTAATAGTGTAATTAGATGTTAAAATTCTGGATTGAATTCTAGCCTCCTCAACATCAATTCATTTGCTTGAATTGCCTATCATTTAATGCTATTTAGTACAGTATTGCCTCGTTTATTTTTTGTAAGCAGCTTTTCAGCTTTCCAAGCAAAGTATAAATAATCCACATCAACCAAACAAGGTTTTTGTAAATCTTGTTCTGTTTTCACTGTGTTATTCTTTCCCAGTGTAATTATTTGTTGCCTTTCTATAGCACTACTAGCTGTTATGGATCAGTATTAGTATTCATCAATGTTTAGTTATATCACCTTGAGGTTTCTCTGGAAAATTTACTACAATGAAATGGAATCTGAAGCTGGATCTCCCTGTTCAGAGCTGTATTTTAAGGATGAAACCTTAAGCAGTGAACACAGTACTGTAAGTTGTTTAAGGCAACAACTGGCTATTTTCTGAGGCAAGGTTACATTGGGGTTTTTCCTTAAGATTTGTAGGCAGATATTTATGGGTGTACCCTTTATAGTTTAGTTATATTCAGTGAGTGTAACATGTCCTGAATGCCTTGGGTGTATGGTCTGTGTGCAGATCAGTTCTCTGTGTCCAGCAGCCATTTCCATGGCATTCCTTCTCGCCCACTGCCAGGCTGCAACAGTGTCCAGTGGTCTAAAAATCTCAGAGACTAACATCCACCAGCTCTGCTGGACAGAATTTCTAGGCAGGAGCAGAGAAGAAATCTAGAAAACTTCAAATTACACAACAAAGTTAAAAAACCCCAAAACCAAACAACACAAAAAACAGAAACAAAAAACCTAACCAACAGCAACAACGACAAAAAAGCCCAACTGAAAAGTGTTTGTTTGTGTACTGGATTAAAGTGGAGCCCAAATCCAGCCTCCCAGCTGGAGGGAGAAAGATGAGGTAACGTATCCAAATAGCAGCGCAGCACTGGTGGCAGCGTTCCCTAATTTTTGAGGGTCTGACGTTGTAACCTGAGTATTTTTGAAGTCGTTAAAACGTGTTTAATGACCACTACCATGGCTACATCCGCCCCTGCAGCTTGTGCCTGTCCCCAGCGCTGTGAGTCACCCGGGAGGTGGCAGACAAACCCCGAACACTGCTCGGCGCGGCGGGACGCGGAGCTTGGGCAAGGAACACGTACCTGGCAGCCGCCCAACAGGGAAAATGGCACGGCACTAACTTAGCTCTTTTTATGTCTGTTACGGGACTTTTCCCTGCCACATTACTCTTGGACACCAGGAGTGCCTCTCTCTGAATCCTGCTGTTGAGTCACAGTTTGCGATGATGAGTCATTTTTGAAGTGTTTTAACTTTACCTTAATTTAGAAAAAGTCACGTCCGTTTTGGGTTTAAGGGTATTAGCAGCTAATAAGAAGGGCAGAAAGTAGAAGCATATGGAAGGAAAACAGAGGCATCAAAGGATGATTGGAAATCAAAGAGAGAACTTACCAGTATTTAGCATAGCAGTCATCCAGCAAATAAAAGGGAGAACAAAATGAGGTGGGGCAGAACATACTTACTTGTAATTGGTGTTATGCTTTTGCATACCAGTATTCAGCCTCAGCTGTTTTCTAGTGTATACTTACTCTGCTTGTAAAGACATGGACAAAGCCTATTAAAAAATATGGTGTTGATGGCTGTTATTTCTCACTTAGAGTCAGTGATACAGAATTTAGCACTAGTTGTGATTATCGGATATAATACTGTAGTGCTTCCAAAAATATTAGTGATTAACAACAAATAAAAATTGACTAAGCATAGTGTTGCTTGCACTCAAATGCCTTCTACTTAGCTGAGTAATCCAATCATCATAAGATGAGGGTGTAAAACTAAGTTTATAAGACATTAGATGCTATTCATTTTCATAATATGCTGGAATACATAAACACAGAACATCACAGCTTTCCACCTCAGGCTGTTTTGGGTACGACTCTTGTTCTCTTAAATACAAGTTGTCCACAAACTAGGAAGTTCACCCTGCTGACATAAATCCTACCTATTCAAGCACTGTGTTTGTGCAGCCTGGAGAAACAGGAAAGGTGGAACTGGCCAACCGGTCCACCTGTAATGGGGGTGGGGAGGTTGCTATGCAACTATAGTATTTGATGTTTTGCTTGAAAGCTCAGCTCCAGGAAACAAGGGTTTACATAAGAATCAATCAATCTTTCTTCTAAGTTTGTTTCCTTCTATTATGAAACAAAGCTTGTTTGTGCGATTCAAGTGCATTGCAAGCTCTCAGAAACCTAGATGCAATGTGAAAGAAACCAAAATTTGGGGTTGTTTCGCTCTCCTTATTTTGGGCAAGCTTGAGTTACAAATCTTGGAAGTGCCAGTACCCTCCTGGTGCTGGAATAACAATCACCCCTCCTCCCACATTCATAGCGTACAGCTTGATCCACAAAATATTTCTTGCCTTAGTTGACCTTCAAAATCCATTGTGACTGTCCGGTGTGTCCCACCTTAAGCTGTGCTTCTGTCTTCAATGAGACCATTGTCAAAGCTTATGGTTATCAAAGTTTATTTTGAAGAAATAACTAATGTTTCTGACCTCTGTGCAAATCTCCTGGACTAGGTAGTGGTGGTTACCCAGACTTAGACCTGCATGCTGCACTTGAAATCACAGTTCTCCACGAGTTTCCCCCTGTGTAAATTTACCTTGACAGATTGCATGCACTTTGATTGTGTTTTCATATTTATCTAGAAAGCATCTGGGTACCATGGTGATCCTACCAGACAAGCAGACAGTTAAATTTATGCTTGATGTTAACTGCAGTTCTGTAGTCCTTTTCCATAAGAAGCTGGGCTGCTGTTAACAGAGCTCTGTTCTCTAGTAAAACCAGTGATTAAAAGTGATCTTGTGTGCTATTTTTTAGTAAATTAGTAGGGAGACAAAGCCAAGGAAGTGCTACTATGTTCTCTTTATTAGCTAAGCTTGTAGTTAGCAGTGAAGTTACTGCATTTGAACCTGTCTTGATACCTCAGCTCAATCACCATATGCTACGGTAGGATTTGCTTTGTTGTTATATTTCTGAAATAGTATAACACTGCACTTTGAAACCTCATTTAAGGGAAATGTCTCAGCCTAAACATAAGAAAAAGTACCCTTCAGGTCAACAGTCTAAAAAGTATTGCCTCTTCTAGGCAGCTCGAATTACATATTGATTGTATTTAAATGTTGCATTGCAGTTCATTTCATGTTACATTCATGCAGTTGTTATTTTTTTTCCTTGTGTTTTTATCACAGTTTTTTAAATAATAATACATGAGTGAGTATTTCTTCTGGAATGGTCATTTCATTTTATTATCATACAGAGGGCAACGAGGCAGAAAAGGGAATGTCGTGCTTATATATTAGTTCTTGTTCCAAGTAGTAACTTTCCAAAGACTGGCTGGGGACAATTCCTGGGGAAAATTCCTCTCTGTTTATGGTACAGAGTATCACATACTGTTTGTCAATTGCTATTGCGTACAGCAAAGCAGTTAAACCTTCAATGGTGAACTACAAGACAAGCAATAAAGCAGGGCTTGCCATATCCCTGTCCACGGCAGGGGGATTGGAACTAGGTCATTTTTAAGGTCCTTTCCAACCCAAACCATTCTATTATCACGTACTACTATAGTTTTAGTTGCATATGTGTGTATGTATGTGTAAAATTGCACAAAATTTAATGATCCTGTAGTGATTTAACACAAAAATGCCTGTGCTGTGCATTTTTAGTATATTTGTTTGCTCCTTGACCAGAAATGATGTCTTTATTTCTCATAATTCAGACTTTCTCTTGTCACTCTTCTTGCAGTCATTTGCCTTGGTTTTGTTCCTTGAAGCAAAGAACTAGAGCTGCTGTGTATCAGAAGCATCCATTCCACTATATGAAAAACAGATTTTCCATGCAAATTTGGTCGAAAGTGAATGAATCCCGCAGCTTTCCTTTATATTTGTGTAATTTATTAGGAATCCTGAGCACAGAAGGGTGTATGTATCCCAGCACAGCTTGGAATTGCCACGCTGTCCGACGTGATGGTAGGTTTGGGAACTGTCAGCACTAATTACCTTGTAAATCCAAGCGCCCATTGCAACAACTGTAGCTTCCCCAGTTACAAACATATCGCCGGGAGATTGGAAACAATTTAGCAGTAATTGTTTTCGCAGAATCGTAGAAACATGCCCGTGGGCGGGTGTTTGGTTGCTGGGCACTTTCTCACAGGGCTGAACGCGCCGTGGAAAGCTCTGGACCCGCTGTGGGTCAGGCATCAAAACGTGCTTTCTGCGGTGTGTGCTCGTGTTCCCCAGTGAGAGACCCTTTGGAATCACAGAATCCCGGTTTAGGCCGAGCTGGAAGGGATCCACAAAGATCAACTTGTCCAGCTCCTGGCCCTGCACGGGGCCATCCCCACTGCTCTGGCAGAACAGGACCAGTGGGGCCCTTGGGGCTGTGTCAGTGTAGTCTGACAAAGCTGTGGTGATGCTGTTGGGGACTTCAGCTCTAAACCAGCTTCTGAGACTCCCACTGCTGCCTCCCTGCAGAAATGCTGCGTGCCTAGAGAGCAACAGGTCTCTAGCTCAGTAACTAGGCACAACAGCATCAATTTTTACATGTTAACTTTGTTGCTACTAAAAAATTCCTTTTAGGAGCCTCATGTAGTCCATGATCCCAAGACAAACAGAGAAGTTATTTCCTTCATTTCTTTAGGGTGCACTCAAGAAATGACAATATGCCGTGGTCCTGGATGAGCAGCCTGGCTGCTGGAATACAGAGCCAGGCTGCTCTGTTTGTCTCCGTGCTGCTGAGATGGAGGGCATGGCAGCAGTGTGGAAACCAGCAGCAGTGGCACGGTGTTGTGGAGGGCTGCACAAGTGTTGCTGAAAAGCATGTGGTAATAATTTACCTCTTGGTTCAGACACTAAAGACAACGTTAAAGGAGTATGATAAGCGAACTGATGACTGTGCATATGGGATAGAGTGAAGGATGGCACGTAATAGTGTTATTTGCTCATCAAAGGATGTAATTGTGTTTAGAAACTGAAAGGCAGCAGGTTTGGCTGGTTGTGTTAGAGTACTTAAAAGACTAAATGCTGTGTGTATGTTATCTAGCACAATGTGCTTTTTTCAGTGGTATCTCTGTCTTAAGACTTTGCTTTTTGTTTCATCCTTTGCTGGATGACTCATCTTTATAATATGCTTTTGCTACAATTATCTGCTGGTTTTCATGATGAATCCTATTCCTTCCTTTGCTGCTCTCCTTTTCAGGTTTGCTTTGAGAATTCATATGTTGATGAATTCATATGTTGATAAATTCATGACCTTTTTTTTTCCTTGCAGAAGGTATCTCTCTGTACTAGTTACCAGGGTTAAAGAACCACACCTAAACTATGTGCTGAATCATTACATATCTTTTTTTTTTCCCCCAATATTCGAGTCTGTAAGGGAAAGCACCGCTGTATGCACCATAAAACTGCGAGAAATATAAGTGAATACCAGTAATGAAGAAATGCCACTGTTTTACATACAGTGGTAAATGACCCTTACAATCCTGATAGATTTCGAAACCGTATTTACTCAGCTTTTCAAAGGCCTCAGAAGAAAACTGTGGATTAAAAACTGGTAAGGCTTTTTTTGTCCTTTTCCTTTGTAGTTAAAAAGTTGGAGCAGCTGTCACTAGTACTCACACAGAACCACTGAGAGAACTATTAGATGAAATACATTTTAAGTGTCTATACAGCTTTTTAAAATGCCTGTATCCACATGCATATATAAGTTTGAGGAAACAACTTCAGTTTTTCTTTCTCAGCTGAATTTCATTTCTTCTGATGTTTGTATTTAATTCATTAGAAAGGAGGACACACAGCACACGATGGTAACAACATAAACAAAGGCATTTATAAAACCCAGACATAAGGTGTCTGGGCGAAAAGGCAGTTTCGGGAAATTCTGATAGTTTTTTTCTCTAAATGAGCTTAAGATATTTCATATTATTAAAATACATTTCAATTAAGATGGGCCTTAGGAGCTATTTGGCTGATAGTCCTAAGTTTCTGTATACTCAGGGCATTGCTTATACATTTTTCTCATATTTTGTGTACTTGACATAAGGTTCCAGAAAACGAAGCAAATTGTTGCCAAATGTGGGACATGAGCTACATACATTTAAGGTGATATAGTGTGTTGTCTGAGAGCCATCTGACAGAGCTTTCTGGTAGCATTGCCGTCTATTTCAGTAAAACATCTGAGTGACAGAGAACAACAAATGACTGAGAAATTCCAGTAATGTAAGAAAGAGGAATGAAAAACAAGCAACTATTTTGAGAGAAACTATTTTGCTTTTTATTTTTGTGAATTCAGAAAAAATATTATTCCTAATGATTATCTGAATAAATAAGATTCAATTCAATTAAATTGTTGCGTATTTCAGAGAGATTTTGAATAAATACATTTTAATATTGCATTCTGCGACTAAAGTAAGGGAATACTTTAGGCACTTGTAAAATCACAAAATTCAAAAAAAGGTTTGTGTTACTGTTTTGTGATCAATACCTACGAATAACTACAGAATATCCTTTATAAGTGTAGTCGAGATCTTTACTGGGGATAAAGATGAGATCTCATTAGTTGGCCTTCTGTGTATTTCTTTCCAAGGACTAATACAGTTGGCTTCTATTAAAAAAGGACACAGTCTGAAAAAAAATGTGTAAAACGATACTTAGAGTGCAGTGTCAAAATGTATAAGAATCAAACCTGCCACAGACTAAAGCAAATACCAGGAGCTAGAGGAAGGATAGAGTAAGGAAAGTGTAGTAAGTAGCCCTTCTTTGCTTTCTGTTTACCCAATTTTATAAATAAAAAAGGGTGAGATACAAAGTTAAAATCTTTAGTGTGTCAAAGCCTCTCTGTAAGGGATTGCCACCTTCAAATTGAAGGCACCCTTGAGCCAGCACTGAAATTTATCATCAAATCCCTCTCTAAGGAATAATGAATGCTTAAAATTGGAGTGTAATTTGGATAAAACTATAAGATAAACAACAACCAGACCTGGGCCCACAACTACTAAAGGAAGAAAAAGAGTTTGTTCTTTCCACATGGCTGTCATTTCGTATTGACTATTGGATATTTATTTCTTCTCCTTAGATTGTCCTTTGTCTTTGGATTGAATTCTGATCCTAGAGAAGTTAATTGTGAAGCTCACAAAGATTTTGCTGGTGAGCTGCTCTAAAGGATCACTTGCTGTGATTTGCAGAGCTTCAGCTGCAAAGCAGGGTTATAGCACATTTGAGGTGGCCATCATGTTCCATGTACACTGCTGTTTTCTGCAGATCTGTCAGGTCCTGTAGACTGTTGCATTTGTCCCCTAATTGCAAGAATAATGTCTTGTCCCTAACAATTACTATAAAAATGTGAAGAGGTGCTGTAGTTGTTCCCGAGCAAATTGTATTTTTGACACCTATTGACCCTTCAAATCCTTTTAGGAACTGGATATCTTTGAAAAAAATCACAAAAACATTATTGAATTGGCTCTCTGGCCTGCATCTTCTGCCTGTTTCCTGACCAGAAAAGCAAAAAGGAGTAAAAAAAATAAAGAGCATTCAGTCCAGACTGGGCTGGCAGCTTTAGGCTGTTTGAGTAGGGGAAAAGTAAACAGCTTTTATAAATAAGATTCCAATTGCAGAGTAAAAAGGTAAAACCAGGAGAAGTCATTAGCTTGTTTACTTGCTTACTTGCTAAACTTTCCCTATGAGCTGTTGAGAATCCTGTCACATCCAGCTCTGCTGTTCATAAAGCATCTGTCCTGCTTTTTTCCTTGCTGGTTTTGCTACCAATGGTGTGCTTGCAGCTCCCCAGTTCTCCTTCACTATAGGCTAACTGCATTACAAAGGCAGCACATGGAATCCAGAATGTGGTTTGGGAACTGTAAAACGTTGCTAGTCTTGTGGGCACTGAGCTGGGATATTTTCCTTACAGGATCCAGGATTTTCTCTATTCTCTCTCAAGGCTCAGCCTTCTTTTTCCCCCTTTGTTTCATTTCTTGTCTTTTCTTTCTTACAGTAAATTTCATTTCATAAAGTGCATTCAGACAGGATTCAAAAAAACAAACAAACAAAAAAGGTAGAGGATATTTAGGAAAAGACTCCAAACCCAATAGACAGTCTGGTCATTTCCCTGGGATAATTTGTGCCAGTAACTCTGCTACATGGCTCTGCACAGCACTGGGATTTGCACGTGTGTCACGGGCGACACAGTCTACTTCATGTTCTCTTTGAAAATGTGCAGGTAAGAAGTAAACAGGCTCCTCCCAGACACTACTGAGGTAGCTTTAGGACCACAGACTACGTGCCATGGTACTCATTAAGCTGTGCCCTGGTTTCCTCAAGTATCCTGGTGTAGGAGTTGTTACTGAGGCAACACAAAGACTACTGTGCAGCTCCTGTAAAAACAAGTCACCGGGGTGTGTCAGGCACCTACATGCACATACACAGTGGCCCTGCATTAAAATTTGCCTTTTTTTTTAAGTTAAGCAACTGAGTAAAGCAAATGGGGATGGAAATAGTAACTTAAACAGAATACTTACTGACTTTTTAAATATTTTGATTGTATGTTACTTTTCTGTGCTTTGCTTTGGATAGGAGAATAGAAATGCTGCTCATTAGCTGACCTGAGCCTGTGTGAAGCTAACTAGTGGGTGGATTTACCAAATGGCAGTTGTCTTCTCTGTCAAGCCTGATACAGTAGGTTGAGCAGAATCGTTCCCAGGTTGGCCTGGGAAGAGTAATTTGTCTATTTTATGTAGCAAACTTTCTCTGGGGAGCAGTAGTGTTTTCTCTGTGCCATCCACACAGAGGTGTGGAGTGACCCAATGAAGGATACAACCGTGTTGTTCTAAACAAGTGTGGCTGTGGTAGTTGGAGTGGTCTGCTGGAGTCACAGCTTCTGCATTTGGCTGGAAATAGATGGGAAGCAGAAACCTTTTCAGTTCACCCCAAATGAAAGAACAGACCCTAGAGACAGGCAGCAGACACAGTTCTCTCATATGAAGTCACAAGTTGCATATAGGCATTTGTCTAACCTTTTCGGCTTTTCATGTCTGTATAGCAGATGCTAATGCACCTGAAAATAGAAAGTCTGATGTTTATATATTCATCCTTGTTTCATATTTTAAATCATGTGTGTGTATTTATACGTGCATGTGTAAAAATATGTATACAAATATGTCTGACAGGACCCTTTCATGGTGATCCCTGACCCATTCATTTGCATCATGCACAGCTGACTCCCATTTATCTGCTCAGTTTCCCATGTTAACATCCATGTTGCTTTTGCTGCTGGGGTGAGCAGAAACTGTAACTGGAATTACAAGGCACTAACAGGCTTCCTGCATATGCCATCTCTTGGAAAAAACCTATTTGCTCCTATCCTTCCTTGAAGCACAGTATGTGTAGGTGCTGTTTTATGGTGGCTTCCATTTTAAAGTCCTCTTGAAAATCTGTGTGAAAGTACAAAAGGCAGGCAAGCCTTGCAAGTTGTTGCCTAATACAGACAAACCTCTAGAGTGATGTTCTGCTCACATCCTGCATTCTAGAGCATCTTTATTTGTAATGGCTAAATTTTCTGATAATGGCAACCTCAGACAGGTAATGCGAGATCTTCATGCAGTGGTGCTTGTTGGGTTGGATAATTTCAGAATTACTTGTTTTGGCAAGCTACTCTATGTTGCCTAACTCTGGTTCCACAGGTGCCACAAACAGATCCCAGAAGCGAAAGGTTCCTTTGAAATGCACCCAGGTTTTTGTTGGTAGGATTTAGAGGAGTTTTGGGGTAGCTTCTTTTGCCATGGTGACGAAATATAAGGGCTTCTCTGAATTTAAGACCAGCTTGACAGATCTGGGAGGAAGCACATTTCAGTGAGGACTTTGACTTTGTAAATACCTTTTGGGAAAGGACTCCATCCCAGGCTACTTTTCCACCTGCTGCTGGTTTCCTTGCCAGCTTAGTCAGGCAACTCATTTCAGACTGTAGTCAGATAATAAGATTGCACAGAGACATGATTGCAAAATCAAGATTAAAAAGTTTAAGAAAAATAAAGGTTGAAGTACTAGAAACTGCTACAAAGAGGAGAAATCACTCTGAAGACTCTGAACTGCTGATGGTATCATCAACTTATGGTTGATTGGGCCGAAAATTACCTTCCTGATCATGAACGTGTGCTTAAAATACTGAAACCAGAAGAGTGTTGGGGTACTAACACGTGTGGCAGCATCCATGTGTCTGCTAAGGTTAGGCAGAAACAAAATGTATTCTACTCAGGAAAGAAAAAGTGCCAATTAGGGCTTTATCTTCATGGGGTGTCCAAGAACAGGATCTGCATCTTCATGTTTTCTGCATGGGCTGCCCCATCCACTGGTCTCTGTGCACTGGTTTTATTGTACCAGCACATGGGGACCCCAGAAAGATTAGCTCTGAAAAACAAGTTTTAAAATAATTGCTTTAAAGCAATTTTGAAAGATTTTTTTTGTTCCCTTCAACCATGAAATGGAAGTGTCCTGCTGATGGCTCCAGCATATTTTTTAATTGAATAATTAACACGGATAATAGGCATTCAACAGCGTTTTTGTTGATAATCACTGGATTTAGTAATCTCCCAGAAGGTGGGATGATTCAGAATCTTTTAATGCCCCAAAATAGAAGATAATTAAAACCCTACACACACAACTTGAAATAGAATTGAGTACAAATGCTGAAGAGGGAAAATTAGAAAATGAGCTTGAGGGAAAAGGATGAATAATAGTCTTAAGTACTAAGAATAGTAAGGATACTTATGAAATTACATTTTAAGTACTTGAAGTTTTGCTTTGCCGCACTTTGCAAGTGACCAAGACTTCTTTTAGAGAAGTCCTCTGGTTGTTCTTGTTTCTTAGCAGGGCTCTGCTGCTGACTGTGTGGTGGGTGAGCTTGGCTGGACTGTGAGCAAGGCACTCACCAGAGCTGTGTGATGGGACTCACAGGGGTCACACATGTCATATGGAGTGGGTGTCACACTAGTCAGCTGCTAGAAATTGTATGTGCAGTAACTACCAGGGGAGCTGTGCTGTGGTGAGAGGAAACTGTAAGGGTTTTTGCAGGAAGGGTTAGATCAGAAGATCAATGATACATCATTCCCAAAGAAAGTCCAATGAGCAAATCCACATCCTGGGTGTACTGCATCATGCATCTGTAAACAGGGACTAGGAGTCAGAGGCCCTGGAGCCATGTTACCATGCAGAGTTGCACAGCTTAAGCTCATCTTTGCTGTAATACCTTTCCTTGCAGTAACAGTTCTGGGCGTTCTGGATTTAGACCACTCCTTACGTTCTGTGTATCACTTACTACATATCACTTACAGTCACTTGACAACAGAGGGGCTGCTGCTTGCTCTTGGAATTAATTCTCACAGTGACAAGGAACTAACACAAAGCAGACCACTTTTTTCTTGCAAGTGCAAGAGGTATTGTTTTAACACTAGCTTTTCCTCCTCTGGAGGGGGTGGAAAAAGAAACTGCAGATTACAAATCTGTCATTTCCTTGACTAGATGAAGACAGTCATGCTGAGGAGATTGGCATAGGATGAAACCCAGAAAGAATAAGGAGTTACTAGTCTTATTTCCAGTGTCCATAAAACAAGGCTATTAATTAACCTCTTTAATGAGTACTGTTTTCATAGAGGTATAGAGGACACTTGAGACTTTACTATCACTTCAAAGAACCAGCGATCAAGTTCATATTGGCACAAGCAGGGCACGGCTGGATTTCTCCACAGTGTGCTTCTCTGCCAAATTCTGTCTGCTAAAATACACGAGCGTGTGTTTAAATCATTATTTGCCGGCTTTGAGAAAAAAGACGCTGTACAAAGCCAAACATTATTTGCCAATTTGGAGCCTCCCTTTGGTTTGTGGCAAAAATCTGTCATAAAATCAGGAATCTCTAGAGAAGTCTTGTCTGCTTCCATTGAAATTTTTACAGTCCATAATATGGTTGGAAGAGAGAGTACAACAGAGGGCAGGGCATTCCCACCAGTGTAACCTTAAATTGCTCAGGCTCTTCCCAGGCTTCCAAGTAAAGGCTGAATGTAGACCAGTTGTTGCTTCCTCAAGGAACAGTGAAGGCCAGAGCACTTTAGTGCCACTGAACAGTTCCAGAGTAGATAAAACAGTGGCTTTCATGAAATAATCCTGATGCAATAGAAGGGTACTTCCATTATTGTGCAGTATGGCAAAGCAGCATTCCGGGGAGCCCACATCACTGTGCCAGGATAGTTTGGCACCCTCTCTGTGAATCTTCCCAGGATGGAATAGCAGAAACATTGCCTGTCAGTAATGCTGGACATTGGCAAGACTTTGAGGAAAACTTAGGCTGTCTCTTTTTGCTTGCCTCTAGCAAGTAGTATTGCTTTTCTGTCTTACACCAGGACTTTTGTGCAGACAAATCAATAAAAAAATAAAGCAGAAGTGGATTTGGAACACTGCTTCCAGTGAAAGGCCAGACTCTGCCTGGATGTTGTGCATCAGGTGGTAAAAAAGCTACCAGGAGCATCATGAGCCCTTCACACAGCAAGTAAGTAAGAAATAATGCAAAGATTTCTCCAGCTGTGTATGTACACCCGGGACAAATGTTGCCAGAAAGGGGGTGGACAGGAGGGCCAAGGTGCCCTTAGTATCTTGGGCATTCTAGACCATTCCCCACTGAAATCTCTACAAGACATAGAAAGGCAAAGCTGCAATGCCAAACATGACAGGTCTTAGGAGTCTCTTCTCAGTTTCAGTGCAATTGTTTTTGATTTATTTTTTTAAAATAAATCTTGCTATTCTTGAAAAATACATTACGTTCAGTTAATTGAGTTTTTTTTTTTTTTATCATCTGCTTTAGAAAAGAAAACAAAGAAGTGAACTTTAAAAACACAAAGACTGGAATTTAACTCACTATTTATTATTATTTTGAGGTCTTCTGGATGTCTGGCTGACTGTTCTGGTTTCTAGGTCCATATCATGGTAGCTTTCACACATGCTCTCATACAAACTGTCTCTGGGGGTGATTGTCTTCATAAAAGCAGTACTTTCCCTTTAAAACTCTGTGGAGGAGTATAGTATTTTACCCTTTGATGCCATAGGGTTTTAAATTGGGGTTTTTTTGAGCATCAATGAGCATAATATTTATTAAACACCTAACAAAGGTCTGATTCTGCAAACTCTTAATCCCAGAAGATTATGCTGGGATTTATTAGGCAGTGATTATTCACATGACTAAAAATTGTTCATGTAAAAAACATTTTTACAGTAATAAAATTATATACCCTAAATATCGTGAGTTATTTGATATATAGGGGTTTCTGAATTAAAATAGGATTTGTTGATAGAATACAGGTATTTTCAGTGACTGAGCTTTCCTCCAGTGTCTTTTGTAAATTTTCTCCCCTCCTGGCTTTTCCTGCTTTCAAAGTCCATAATCCTGGAATAGATAGTTTTGTACCTGAATTTTAAATTTCACGTTTGTACAAACTAAGTGGTAGTGCCATTTCACTTGCTCTGAATTCACTTTGGGTTGCTCTGTGCTCCAAAAATTCTTTCATTTTATGCTTTGAAGTACAACTGTGATCAGAGAACACACTGTAAATGTTAATAAAACTGTGTTACCTCAACATTATGCACCTAGTTTTAGAACAGAGAATAGATAATGCGTGTATTACTTCACGTAATCAAAATACTAGTTGTTGTTTAATAACTAAAAGTTGCATTCCAAATACCCAAAACTATAAAAATAATCATGTTATATCTGATTTCAAAGATACTTTTAATATACTTAGGAGTACTGTTTGTTCATGTGCTCATAGAATTACTGGGAATTCAAATCTGTGCTGGTGCACCAGAGTTCACTCTTTGTTGTAGTCACAAGACATTTTTTATGGATGACAATCTTCACATTTTTTAGGTAGGTACCTTGAGCAGCTTGGGATTTAAGAAAAAGCTTTGTTTTAGTGTACATTTAATCTGTTTTAATTTTCATAAGCCTGCATGTCGCTTGCATGGTATATTATAGGTTTGATTGATTGACACAGAATTATGATCTGCTGTCTGAGCTGGCTGCGTTACTTCAATGCCTGACAACTGTAGCATCCAAAAATTCTGAATTAAGGTTGTGGTAGGAGGTAATGCTATCCTCTCATTTGCATATGCCAAACATGATGCTTAATTGCTTGAGAGACAAAACTCTCTGTATGCATCCCAAGTATGAGCACGTCCCAGCCTGCAGGAAAGGGAAAGGAAGTCGTGCCTTGGATTGTCTCTTCTTCCAGCCCTGTTGGCAGAGTGAAAGGAGTAAGGTGGTCGAAATTCTTCTCTTCCCGTGTCGTGTGAGTGGAGAAAAAATATAGGTTAGTCTTTAAGCTTCTGTGGGAAGGATACTAAGCTGAATTTCCCTGTGCTTTGTTACACTATCCCTTATTTGAAAGAAGGGGAAGAAGCTGAGGGACCCTCCTTGTTACTGTAGCTAGAAATTTCACAGTAATGCTGCTTTTTTACTTTGACTTTTTTTTTTTTTTGCCTAGTGAATTATTATTTTTGGCAATATGCATTAGTTTGTGCTACCAGCAAATGTTGGTAAAAATAATTAGCATATTACATTGAGAAATAGCTTATGCATATCAGGTACAACTTAAATTGCCTGGGTTATCCAAAGAAAAGACTGAGTACCAGTGGTGATGTGTCACTGGAGACTTTGCTTGCCATTAGCTTTATATATCCTTCCACTTCCAAATATTAAAATTCAAGCTTATGAACCCAGTATTAAATGTTTTATATTGTTCACTTTCCCTGGTTTATTTTGTGTTTTTATATAAATTAAATATAAAGAAAAATCTATTTTAAAAGCTTTTTGAGAACTCTTTGTCTTCCATCTGGCATGAGGAGCATTTCTGGAGGGGAGGGGAAAGAAACAGAGCACTGTCTGAGGTAAATTTGATAGTAGAAGATGGGATAAAACAAGAGGCACTTAGACTAATTTAATTAATGCCATAGTGGATTTAAGAATATGCTGTCCTCCACAAGCATAAACATAGATCAGTAGCTGAATTAAGGAAGCAGTATTAGACTGCACCTGTTGGGTTTCAAACTGAATTCAGACCTTGTTTCAGTATTGCAGTTGGGACTGGCAGTTGCTGAAGGGATTAAATTATTTAAAGCCTTCAGCTGGCTAGTGTAGGCTAGCAGTAGCTTATAAAACACTTAATCTATTTTTTTAATCTCTTCATATGTTTGCTTTACTTAGACAGTAAAACTATACATGACACACACCTGCCACATTCTGAAGCTTCTTTGTCAGATATTTTAAATTTATCAATTAGAGCAGCCTTTAAACTGTAACCATTTGGGCTTCTTTGACAATACACTTCTTGTTTAGCCTGCACGTTTTCTTCGCTGAACTCAAAACTGAACGTGAACTATGCAGACATAAAGTTCTTTTTCCACAAGTTATTTTAAAAAAGAGGTTCCCTTCTGAATTCAAATGCTGCTCTCCAAATAATTAATGCTCACTGTTACCATGTGGTTCGTCATTTAAAAAAGAAACTCATTCCAAACAGTTTGGAGCTCTGGAGCTATTTTTGCAGTGCATTAGCCAACTGCTTACAGAGTAGTATAGTAAAGCAGTTCAAAAATAGGTAATACTGTTTAGCTTGTTACATGATAGGGCACTTGTTTCTAGAAAGCTAAGAGTAAGTAATGAATAGTAACAATATGGATTGGACAGAAAAGCAATCTGGATAGCTGTGCAACACAGGATTAATTAGGCAAATCCTCTTAGGTTTGATAAGCCATTGCTTAGATCTACAGTTTATTTTGTCATTGGTTGCTCCTATTAATGTCTTCTTTCTGTCAAGGTTTATTACTCTGATTTCAGTTTTGCATCATACCTTTTTTTTGTGTCAAAGGGAAATGCCACTCAATTAACTTACGACCTTCCAAATTATAAGCAGAGAAACGCCTGGAGTCAGTTCAAATCAATGTTGGCATCCTCTTAAGAGTCTTTTTAATAATAAATTTTTTATATGGACAATTTCTGTCCAGCAAATGATGTACTACATCTTTTTAATTTGGCCTTCAATGTTAAGTTACAGGGCAAGTAGGCATATGTGTCTGCTAATAAGGATGAGTAAATGCTTATTCATGGAGTTGAGACGGTTTCTGCAGTATGCTCTTCAAAAAAGGCATGTGTTGTTGAGATTTCTGGGCAATCTTTAAATTTTCTTCTTTATTACATTGCAAAACTGTGATTTTATTGAGGTTTTTGTAGTGCCATCAGTACAAAATAACTTTGCTGGCTGATCTCCAGATTTCTTTTTGGGTAATGTGTAGCATAACCTTGAAAAATTTAGAGTACATATGTTGGAGTCGTTTTACTAATTAGTGCTCCTTAACTCACACTCTGTCTCAAACTTTTTTTAAACTAAAGAATGTGCTGTTCTTCATAAATAAGAAAAGAAAGAGAAGAAATTACTAGAGATAAAAATTCTTACTCCCCCAAGAGACACAGAGACCAAGAAGCAGCACTTCAGGATGGTTCAGCCAAATGGTGTAGGGGAGAATATACAAACAGGAATGGGAGGAATTGGGCATTTCAGTGGGTGGTAATCGGAGTTTCATCAGCGCTGGGATTTTGTACTGTTGTACAATGCTTTGTACATGTCAGGGCAAGGCTTCGTGTTTGATATGTACATGTAGTACAAACCCTGGAAGAACAGGGACTGTTTTCATTGTCCTTCTGCAGTGCAGTTTGTTAGAACTTACTGAAAATGTTTGTTCAATAGTCACATAAGTATTGTTTCTTCTATAAAAAGGTATTAGACCTGAAATTCTGCTTCACCTTGAATGTCTTAGGAAACTTTTCATCTACGATTCATCTAATGTGATCTATGAATGAGAATTGGGTTAGCCTCTGTCACGTCCCCAGACTAAACCAAAATAAACCTGAATTAGAATAGAAACTTAACTCTGAGAATACAATGCCCTTTAATAGAAAATCAATTGAATGTCATAGTTGCTTCAAAAACCTGCAGGAGAAGACAAACCAGAATGCTAGCTGGAAGAGAAAGGTGGGGAATGCAAATGATCAAATGGTACCTTTACAGCCTTCCAATTCTGAAAACAAGAGCTGGGTTGGTATCTGTGAAAGATGAGAACTTTCCAGTTTGTTTCTGTCTGACAACCCCCTCGGGGACCATTCCAGCAGCAAGGCAGACTTGGAGTACAGTGTGTGCCCTGGCACACCCCAGTGCTGGAGGCTGTCATGGCAGAGGCACAAAACTGCACTGCAGAAACCTCAGTTCCCAGAGTCAGTTGGAATTATGGCACACGAGGACACAGGGAAGGGTCTGGACTTTGGTATGTGCGGGAGGAAGGGCTCTGGATGGGGAAAAATAATCACAGAGTGCAGGAGAAGTGTGTTCCAAATGTAGGACAAAAAATTATTAAATGTAAAGAAGTTTAACAGTGTTAAATTTCTACAGTGTTGGTGGAGCTAACTGTTAAAAACAAACAAAAAGTTTAATATCATCTCATTCAAAGAAGACCAAAACTTTGCTGATACTGCAGCTGATTTTATACTTCCTCACAGACCACTACAGAGCACTATGATTTCCCTTAACTGGAAAGTGAATTTACTAGAAAGGAGAGAAGAATAACCTGATTTTTCCACAGTTTCACTGTGATTCTTTGGCTGGTTTCCAGTCCTGCCATGTTGCTGGACCATGACCAGCCACACCACAGCTACTGTGGACATATCCATGGGAGATTCAGCTCTGCACTGAAATGGTATCAGGGAGAGGAAATTCTGCAGGTGACTGCAAAATCTGCCACCCAACACCTCTCAGTCCATGACTGGAGGGGACAATCTGAAAAGCATTGAAAAGTCTTTGGCAAAATGGTACAAGTACTACCCACCAACTTCCTTCTAGGAAGATAAAAAAGAGCTTAAGCTCCAGGGCACAAGTGTCTTTCTTTTCTGTCTGTGTCCCAGAGGGTGGTGGGCTGCAGCTCCCCACATCACTGGTGCATGTCATTCCCAGCCTGCTAAGAAGTATTTCACGTAATTGAGTAAAATCTTCATTGACAGCAACCTCAGTTTTCCTGAACCACTCCTGGGGCAAAAACTGGTATAGAGGCCTCGTCAGTCAGCACTCCTTGCTGTGGGATGGGATGGTCCAGTTGGCCTCAGGAGACAAACTCATTTCAAGACCTTTAATAATAGGGGAGTGATGGTCAATGGAAGAGGAAACAGCTTTTTTAAAAATTATTTTGTGTTTTTAGACCAAAACCGCACAATTTGCAGTAAGTGCAACATTCCCAGTGCCAGGGATGGGATTATATTTGTAAGGTTTTCCTAGAGGATAAACTATCCTGATGCCAGGGATGGGATTATATTTGTAAGGTTTTCCTAGAGGATAAACTATTCAGAGAGTTTTATTTTGATTAACACCTAGATCAGCTTCAGCAAGTTTTGCAGTATTTACCTTTTTTTTTTCCTGGGAAATACTGATTAAACCTGGTTTTCTATTAAGAAAGACTGATACGACTAAATGGGAAGGATTCCTGAAAGTGTAGTGATTTTGTAGATATTTCCAATAAATAATGTCAACATGTTGCAATGTAATCAGACTGTTGCATTTAAATCATGTTTTCTTTCCAATGCACTTCAGCATCATTACTTCTGCAGGCTCATTTGATGTGTCTCAGCCAGAAGAATCTTTCTACACATGTCAAGGCAAACATTTTAGGGGATGTGTTACTTCTTAACCTTATTTCTATGTACCAATTAGCATCAATTAAGCAAGAAAAGTATATGGAGGATGACTACAGAGAGACAAAATTATTTTAAGGTGTTTGGGAAAAAAATCCCATGGAATCTCTTTGTGATTTGTGGAAATTAATTATTTTTAAGCAGCATTAGATATATTCCTGCAAAAATTACTTTTAATGGTAAAATATATGCTCTCTAGCTCAAATAAAATAATTCTCTGAACTAATATTGATTTAGGATTAGAGGGAAAAATAGATTTCCCTTTCTCATGTTAAACTAATTCCAAATTAAGGTTCAAATTAAAAGGTTACAAAGAGGTCTCAAAAATAAATCACTTTGGAAGCCTTGCAGCTTTGTTATTGTTTGTCTAATAAACATCAAGCTTTAAAAAATAATACTCTGAAAGGAAACTAAATGAAAAGTATGATTCAGAAAGGAGCTTTGCCAAAGAGATTTTAATGAGTAAGTTTGATTCCACAGTCACTTAGTGAGGGTAATAAAGTACAAAAGGTAATGTAAAGTCATTGTAAATAGTGTAAATGCAGATGATGCTGGAAATGACAGAACTGAGTCTGCTGGCCCAGAAGGCATTTCTGAGGCTACTATTGAAAGGTACAAGACACACTGAAATGAAAGGGGAAAGGATAAATAACCAGGTTGCTGCAAAACAGATGCTCCATCACTAATCATAAATAAAGCTGGAGCTGAGTTTTTTACCTAGGTGTATAAAGCAAAGCAGTTAGGGGACATGAGTTAACCAGCTCGTTTTTAAGTAGGACTTAGTGTAAAGACTACAGACAGTGATTAAATTAGTTTTAAGTGCCTTATGCTAAGAAGTACACTGTAAAAGAACTAGATAACTAGGCAATTTCCTATTGTATTTTTAATTAAAGATAATATTTTGAGCTTGGATTGAAGCATGAGAAAGTTAATTATTGAATTAAACTAGTGCTTTTCAGTATCATCTGCTAAATGGAATGCTATTCTGAACTAAAAGGCTCATATAAGCATCTAAAGTAATCTTTCACACATGTAATAGATACAACTATTTAATAAAAAATGAATGAGAAGCTACTCATACCCTGCTGTGAAATAGTTATTAGTTTCTAGTATAATACATGAATTTGCATCTGCTGGAGAAATGCATTTGAATGGTAAAGAGTGGTTGATGAGTGAAAGTTACATCTCATGTGTTAAAACAAAAATATTTATACTGCTTTTAAGTTCACGAGTAAATAGCTGTCATCATGCCAGGCTATAAAAAGCTGATTTCCGTGTCTTTATGGTGTGTGATGATGAATGGAACCACATTAGGTTTTTGGGTTTTTTTTAATATTTTTCTCAGTAAATTTTGATCTCCAAGTACTCACTTTTGAATGGATGTGTAAATAGTACTTGAAGAAATGACAAAATACCTGAGTAAAATCTTGATCCGACCCAAGTCACTGATGTACTTTTTGAAGATTTCCATGAGACTTGTGTTACACTTATTGGGCTTTAACACAATACACGCATTTTTGTCTTTCAGGAGAAAAAACCCCAACTATTGGCAGTCCTACACTAACGAGTAAAACTGGCACTGGCAGCCTAACTTTGTTCCTTCAGGAAATAAGGCAGGCGGGCAGCTGCTGTGCTGATATGACGTTCCCTTAGTGCTGGCCAACATTGTCTCCTCTTTCCTTGTACGCCCCCCTCTCTCTGTCTGAGTCCATCTGTTGTCTCTTGTCTGATACTTACATAGCAAGTGGCCTAAGATTTAATTTGGAAGCCATCTTTGTGTTTTATGTTTTGGGTGACTCCTGATCATGAGATTCATGTCCATGATTTGGGCTACTCTGCTAATATTTTGTATCTGTTAAAATGAATACTAATATTAATGCTAATATTCTGGGTGTTTCCACTAACTGTTAATTAGTAATTTAAAGTAAGCATTTTGAGATTTTGGTTGAGCTTTATGTAGTAGTTACAACACACAAAACATCAGGAGATACTTGAATGAAAGTGGAACCTTTACTATTATTCCAGCATTGATCTTAATAGCTGTATACATACAAAACTTAATAAATAAAATATTCAGTGTGTGAATTTTCTTCAGTAATCAATAAGCATCCTGAGCCATATTCACCCTAGAAATAATTTTACTGACCATAATGGATTTGCACCAGGAATCCATTTAGCCAGCACTGCTTGTGTTGTTGCCCATTAGCTTCTTTTGTACAATCATGTTAGAAAGTTTCTGTCCAGCCCTGATGCTGCTGCCCAGCCTCTTCCAGAATATGATTAATGGCCAATTGTGCTGGTGGTGATAATAATCATATGGTGTGATTAACAACTACAAAGAGGAAAACTAGCTACAAAAGGAAACTCTGCGAGGTGTAGGGAGGAGAGCAAAACTACCAGAAGGGCAGGATGTGGTACCCTGTGTGCAATGCCTGCAGACCTTCCCTCTACCAGGACCTCTGTCATGTGGGGAAACCTGCAGGATTTGTCTCCAAGTAATGGATGACTGCACTTCCCTGGTCTGGGATGCTGCTGCTTCCCAAGACCTGTGCACGTCCCTTCCCTGTTCTGTAATCTCTGCTTAAGTGTGAGTCATAAACAAGTGAATGAAAACAGGTATAAAACTGGCTATACATGTATACACCAAGTACTTGCTGCTCAAAAATAAACACCTTAAAAGACAAGCAGTGAATTAAATGCTGTTGCTTTTACGCTGTAGACAGGTTGCTTTAAAAGTCCTTACCTGTTGATTAAGTAATGCTTTTTTTCTGTCCATTTTTGTGCCTTAATTTTGGGGTATTTCAGTCTGTGCCTTAACCTTTGCCCTTTTAGCTATGGCCTTGAGGTGCTTTTTGGTACTTTTGAGAAACATGAGTGATAGTTGATACATTTCCTCACAGGATGCACTTTTATCACATTTTGAGGTACTATCCAGAATAAGAACTACAGATTACAGTGTTTCCCATTTATGAAATTGAATAATGCATTCAATTGAGCAACAAAGCATATTTTTAATTAAAATATGTCTACTTTGAGATTAGTATTTTTTATTTTAAAATTATTTTATACAACGCATATAGAAAAATAAATTGTCTGAAAAGATGCTTTTTGCCATTGAGGTAGGAAAAGGATAAACTAATTTGCGCTTATTTAATTGTATTTGTCTAGAATAGCTGTACATATTTGCCTTTCCAAGGTATGGCACAACAGGTATGAATGGAAACACTTCAATCCCTGGCAGATGTACTATTTATGTAACATGTGCCAGTTCATTATCCTATTCTGAGACACTCAGTTTGTATTTAAAAAAGAAAAACAAACCTGAAAATGGTCTTGAGGTTCAGTGCATGTATTAGAACTTGTGTTTTCTAAGTCACAAGTACAGTGCTGACAAAAATAACTTGTTTGTATAAGGATCTCCAGTTTTCTTGAGGCCTTCAGTTTAAGTAGCATTTAAGGCTGGAATTGTGGGCCTTTTTTGTGCCTCTGTGTCCTGATGGCAATTCTTCCATTACTTGTGATCCCCTCCAAGGGAAAATACAGCAAGATCCTTGCAGTGCTGTTGCAAAGCTCTGTGGATAAAGTTAGAACTTTTGCATGTACACATTCAGCCACATCTCACCATCATCTCCCAGGGCTCGGTCTTCCTGCTCTGCAGTTTCTGTCCCTTCCTTTTCTCACCTGTTGTGTCTCATTGCCGTTCATTTTAGTGCTGAGCATGACATGATGTCTCTGACCAGGTTTTTATTTATAGATACCTATTTGCTATTTTCCTTTCCACTTCTCCTCTGTCATGTTCTCTTGAACATCAGATCATATATGTGTAGGGCTGTACTGGCTGTTCCAAGAGCAGAGAGTGGTAATTATAGCAACAAAGGATATAGCCATAAACCCCAACTGATTTTCTGCCTATTTCACACCAAATCTAATTAAAATATTACACGAGTAGACATTTCATCTTCAAAACCTGATGCTGTGATGATAGTGTATTTTATGCTAAAACATTTGTTCTTTAATAAAACCTCTGTAAGCCAGAAAACAACATGAACTTTACATCAAACTAGCAAAACTGTTTTAAAAAAAAAAAAAAAGCAAATGAAAATATTTATAAACCTTTTACTATCATCAAAATGCTTATAAACTGAAAATGTTACAGGCCAAAGCACTGCCAGCACCAACTGCACATGCAGTTGGCTAAGTGAAAATGTTACTTGATCTCCCCCTCCATTGTTTGAAGAGAGATTGCTCCGAGGTGACGGTGTTTTGTGGCCCATAATGACAGTCTGCTGCTATTGTTCCTGTGATGTGATACTTTCTGCCAAGTGTCTCATTACTAGGAGTGGACATGGTGTATTTCACTCAGTCAAAACAATTCATTAAACTACTGCTGAACATCACCCTTTCCTTTGGAACAGATTTGGAGTGCTACTGGTTTGGAACAGAAAAATAAGAAATAAGCACATGTTACTTTTTTAACCTTTGGAAAAAAAGTATTAGAATATTTGCATCTCTGCGTAAACATTTCTATAGGAAAATACATTTTTTGCTAAAGAAGAAAATGTTTTTTTCCTTATAATGGTTTGATCTGTTTTCATAACTCACGTAATTAATACGTGCCTTTTCTGTTGTTCATTCTAGGAGGAGAGTCTCTAATGTGGTAATTTAAATCTTTAGAAGATATTTTTAACTGGTATTTCATTAATGATGTCTCATGGGAAGGGGAAATAAGGATATCTGCTTTTAAAAAGTAGGAAAACATATGGGTAAGTTCCTGATGTATTAAACTATGAAGGGAAGGTGTAAGTGAACCTTTCCAAGCCACGTGCAAATTGACTCGGGTAAAACTGTTTCTCAGGAGGGATTTGTGCCACAGACAGATTAGTAACAGGACCTTACACCAGGGCCACAAAAGGGGGTTTTTGTTTGGTTTGGGCTTTGTTTTCAATGTGGTTGGGCTTTAGCTGCTGATAGCAAAGCCCTGGCTCCGTCCTCAAGTGCTTTCATGGTGAGGTTGGAGGGACCCAGGTAACGAGGTCATCTTCCATTTTATTCTAAAATAGGCTTGGATGTGATTCTGTGTTAAAGCAGGCTCCACTCCTGCATGCTGTGCTTTGTGGGGGAGTGGGAGATATTCTCCATTAAGATAAAACTTCTCTTTGCCATGATAAAACTCAGCCTAAACTAGGAGCCAGTTAATCAGACTGTTTACTTTTAAAAGCTTTGGAATATATTGCAAAAGCACAACCCCAGAAACCTTTATTCATGTGGATAGTTTCCCTGGAGTCAGACCTGCTAATAAGCAATGACTCGCTTGAGTAATGCAGGATTATGTTTTAATTCTGTAATTTGACTGCCTGCTTATGTTTAATGATGTTTATTTGTAGGAATGATGCATTTTGGAAAGTGAGGTCAGCTGGAACATTTGTGGTCTTCATCTGTCTGCAGCCCTTGATCTTGCAATGTATCAGTCACTAAAAAAAGAAGTGATTACTTTACTGTAAAAATGAAATGGTTGTAATATTAGTGGATGGTACCTTATGAATATTCTCAAAGGTAGGGTGCAGTGATGATGCTTATTTCAAAATAACAGAAAGAATCACAATATTTGCTATTAAAAATTTTACAAATTAGCACTATCTCGCTGCAATTTTAGTTTGAAACACTTTTTTTCAATTTTAAAAAGTTTTTTTCCTCCTCCATAGAAAAAGTGTTTCAATGTGTGTTTTCATATTTTTTATGTAAAGTAAATACTTTTCCTCCAATGTCTGGGTATCACTAATCTGTTAATGGATTACCTTATTTTTAATTGATTGCCTTGGATGTTATCTTTCTCAGATTATATCACATTCCCACCATTTGATGTTGTAGTATTCTGATATTGTAGAATATATTTGTCCTTGCCAAGCACCTCAAAAACAGAAACATACTGTATTTTTGTTCACACTTGTAACTTTGTTTAATCCTAGCAATCACTTCAAATTATTTTCCTGCTGGAGAGAGAGAATAAAAACATAATTATTAAATATAGTTATGTGAAAGACACTCAGACACCACAAAAGCCAATGAAAATAGCTGATTAGAAAGATTGCTGCAAGAAAATTTACAGTGTCAAACTACAAATGCACATTATCATGACACATTTCCTGAAGTCAGACCCTTTCTTTTTGTATTTGCATGAGGAATGATCTACTTCTATGGGTCTTAGAAAGAGGAAAACCAGACTGAAAATGAAAATATGATCTGAAAAATACAATGCCATGGTATGTTAGCATTTACATGATCCAGTAAAGATATTTAAACTACCCCAGAGGATGTTGCATTTCTTTAACACTTTATGGTCATCTTAAGTATGAACAAGAACTTACACTAGTTTAAAACACAGCAATGAAGCAACTGTCAAATCTACACCTATTAATATGAGCACAAGCAGAGAAGCATTTCACAGTATTCCTGAACAAAATCATCTGTGATAATTCTGTGGCATTTTTTTAAATTATAGTTGTCCCACTTGGCTGTTTCAACAACTGGGACACTTAAAAAAACAATAAGATTGAAAAGAAGCAATTATTAAAAAAAACCAAACCCACAAACCACAACCCCCCAAAAAAAACCCCAACAAAACAAACCAAAAAAAACAACAAAGAGAGAGAAAGGCTCCATAAAACCCAAATTAAAGTAGTAAATATTTATGTAATTTCTAGATAAACTCTTGATAGATTTCCATCTCCGTGTTTTTTTCTGCTGCTTGGCATATAAATGTCACTCTTCTATTAAAGGTTGGAACTCGAGGATTTTGGATGTCTTTTCCAATCTTAACGATTCTGTGATTCTATAGTGTAGTCATTCTGCCTTTCTGCAATGTGAAAAATTAGGGGACTAGTGTTTTAGTTTGGATGAGCTGTGCATTTCATCTCAAGTCAGCCAGCTTTTATCTGCATGATAACCAAAAAGATTTTACAGATTCCTTCTACATTTTCTAAGAATTTAGTCACCCTGTCATTATCTTTATACACGAGACAAGTTAATTTCCTAAGAGTTACCATTAACTGGCAGAATTTGCAATAGCAATGTCAAGATGCTGTGGGAGGTTTCTTGGAACTGGGTTTTAAAGGCTGAGGAAGAAACAGGCAGAAAGACAGGCAATCACAGGAATGTTTTTAATCTGATTTTCTTCTTTGGAAGAGCAACAGTGGATCACCCCTCATGCAAACCTTGGGAGATGCAGAGTGAACAGAGGTGTCTTCGTGAAATGAACATTGGCATGAGCATCCCCTTGCACAAAGTGCCAGAAACCACGAGCTTCTGGAGGGTGTGTTTTGTCCTTTGGAGCTTTTAAATCTCATGGAGGAGCCAGGCTGTTTAACTTGTAAGTTAAGGCTGTTTAACTTGTAAGTTAAACAGCAAACAATGAACAAATCCCTTCTCCCCACCGCTCCTGGTTTGTTTGTTTGTTTTTCAGTCCTGTATTAAAGCTGCAAAAAAATAGAGTGGAAATAAAAGGTGAAATTTGTGTTTGAATGCCTGTGCTTATTTTTGCAAATGACTCAGTGTAAACTGCATAGAGCAACCTGGGTGCTTTTTAACTGAGGAAACATGGTGCCTCTCAACTGACCTTCCAGTTGTTCCAAAAAGAGCAAAGTGTATGTTTGCTTTAAATTTGAAAGTAATTTTCCATTTACACCCAGCAACAGAAGGCTGGATTTTGGATATGTCTAGCAAACATATCTATGGGGAGGGGAGCTTGGGAACTTTGAACTATGCTTATCTGAATATGATGGTAATCAGTGGAAATTTAAACCTTTATGTTTTCAAAAAAGCACCTTGTACCAGTTTAACTGTGTTCTCTACATTTTTCAACAGGAATTTGGATCTTGAAAAATGTTAATCCAAATGCATACCATCAAATGGTTATTTCTCATAATACAAGTTGTACATCAGTTCCAGTGACATCAGGTAAAAAAATTCTTTAGATAAGGAATTCTGAGGATAAAAAAAGTTAACTTTGTCCAGTCTTGTATCTGTTTTGAAAGGATAAATACTGTAAGCATAAAAAATTTCAGCCAATTACTGTGAAAACCAGTAAAGTAATACTGTAATTTGACATCCTACCCCAAATTAATTCCCTGCTTAACAGATTGTTAAGTACTGCAGGAAAGACTAAATACTATGGCATGAACATTTTTTAAAACAGAAAAATTTAAGTGGAACCTTTTCCACCATCCTTGTGCTGATCCATACTTGCCTCTTGTACTCTTCAGGTGAGGTGAAGGCCTGGATACCTTCAGTGGTCACACCATGTTGCCAAGCAGCTTCTGGGTTGTTTGGGTTTCACAACTTCTACCCAGGAAACTCAACCGAAGCCTGCACAGCTCTCCCTGCTAACCGAGGAGGAAAAGCTCAGCCTTCCCCTTTGTGCCAGCTCTGACATTCAGTGAGTGTTTTCCTAAGCTGCTGCAACTCACCCGAGAAAACCCTTTTCTGCTGGGTGAGTTGAATCTGCTAAATGGGAAGTTCAATATTATTGCTGGGAAAATGTAACTGGATGTGTGGAGAGCAGATCAAGAAAACTCTAAGATACCAGTTCTCTCCCTTTTCTCAGTGATGGAGTGTGGCTTGCTGTTTCATGCAATTGCACCCTGTGTTATTAGGGACAGTGCAGGGCTTGGTGGATGGAATTACAGCCCTGTCGTCTTGCCTTCTCCCGTCCTTATCTTTGTGGGTTTGCTCTAATAGCAGAGCCTTGTTCAGGACTCGAGTTTGTTCAAAAATTAAGAGTCTAGCTGATATAAACAACTCATAACCTGATATAAACAACTCGTACTGGCTGTAAAACATGTTTTGATGATATAGCTTATAGCAGTTTGGTGAGTAAAACAAATTGTTCTAGCCAAAGCATTTTCAGTCTGTGTCTACACTTGGGATTTTGATAACAAAAATAGCACAAAATGTCATTGGTAGTGTTCTGCCAAAAGCTTCTAGCCTGTGTTTGTCCTTAGATCATCTCTTTTTGCTGCATAATAGATTACGTCTGTTGGAAATACCTTCTTCTAACCTCTGTTTCTTCTTTTCACTCAGAGCACTTGCACAAAACTACTGCTTTTTCTCTGCAAAGGCACAGAAACAACGAGGAACCAGCGCCTATGCAGGTGTGTGTTTCAGTGCTGAACTTCATAAATGAATCTAAATGACATGGGCCTCCTTCCACTGAGTTACTTAAGTACTTTGAAACAAAACACTCCCCTCCAAAGGGTATCAGCAGTCCACAGTACTTACAGGTGTAACAGGAGTTTCCGTATTAACCCCTCAGTTGCCTACCAGCATGAATGTACCTGCCAAGGGAAAATTAGGACGAGGAACTGTTTACTGTTTTTCAGATGAGAAAAAAACATGTTGTGAGGGCTTCTCAGAGACAGTCACCTCTGACAGAAATGTGTTTTAAATCAGTGTGTTTAAAACTCCCTGATACATCTAATGCTATCTTACCATGGGTTGTGGGCAGTTAAAAACTCTTTTGTGACCAAAGTAATCCGCAGGAGTCACTGACTGAGGGAGGAGGTTCAGCTCTTCAGCTTGTGGTGCCACTGACCAGCCCTCACGTGTCCTTTGGGCCCCAACTCTGATGAAATGTGAACAACATTCCTTGAGCAACAGGGAAGTCTTTAATTGAAACAGCTCCCAATAAGGGCAAATAATGGATCTTCAGAGAGGTTCTGTGCTCGACAAAAGCAACTGAAGGAGTTTCAAAGAGATTTGAGAGTTTGATTACACGCTGATGATACTCCTGTTGTAAGCTGAGTGGAAGTCTAGCTTGATCTAATTAGCAAAACCTGGAATGTGAGGACAAAGCTGGCAGTGGTGAGATGTTTTGGGAGGTGCTGTTATTTAGCAAACGTGACCAACTCCAAACTCCAGCAAGAGACCAGTATACTAAGAGAGGTTAATGACCCCCAAATCACCCTTTTTTTCTAAACCTAGCTTAAAATCTGTGGAGCATTGGATTAATAATTTCGTCTATTTTTAGAGGATCAGTATCACCCAGGTTTACAACTGTTTTTGGATTGTTTTGGTTATCGAACTATAAGAAGTTGCATGGTGAAAAATGAGAAAATTGCTAGAAACAGATCCTAAAAAAGAGCTGTAAAAATTGTGTTGAAACTAGTCAGTAGATCACAATTTGTGGTGATGTACACCAGTTTAGGTTTACAGATGAAATACAGATTGAATCAGCATACTCTTACTGCTTTATTTTGTTAAGTCATTTTAGACTTCCTATGGTTAAGTAATCAACAAGAATGTTTATCAGCATTTACTATCTTTTGTAATAGATTATCTGTTAATAAAATGTGGAGGAACAATTCTGTAGGATGTTATTTTTTAGAAGCTCAGTTAGTATTTATAAAATTAGTAAGCAATATATGTGAAGAGCGGCTCTTGAGAGCTATAATTTACTAACATTGACACCCACCTATTTTTCCTCACCCCTAAATTACATGTCTCATTACAAGACTGAATATTGGTGGTGTTATGGTAGTAGCTCCAATGTTAGGTTTTAGTGTTTCAGTATTTCTGCACAATAACCCTGTCTTCTCCAATTAATTAATTCAAATTCTGACTTCACGTCCTAACAATCTTTATTACAAGGATTGGACCTAAATAAAGGTTAAAATCAAGCAGACACGTGTTGAAAATACTGGAACAAGTAGTGAGAAAAAATAGCAGAGTACGTGTAGTTGTGCAAGTAAATAAAGAAATTCTTTGTTATTTTTGGCAAGAGATGGAGAAACATGTGATGTCCAGTTGTAGCTTTAGCCAAGGATTTATCTTGGGGCTAAATACTTCATAGGCAAACAGTAATTCCTTTTCGCCCCACATCAGCTGAAATACTATTTAGGGTCAAGAATGCTGTTGCAGAAGTTGACCAGCCTTACAACCAACCACTAATATTTGAGTGATGTATAGTATTAGGGGCATGTTGTTACTGAGAGTGTATCCTATTATTTTGTCAAGACTTGAGCAAGGCAAAATGCTGAACTGTAATGTGGGATGCAAAATGGTCATTACGTTTGCTCCGTCCTGTTACCTCTGTAGCCAGTGGTGTGTTTGATGGATCGGGCTAAGGTGGCAGGGACTGCTCATCGGGGAAGGATGTCAGACCAGATCTGGAAGGTTGGTGCTTCACAGTTATTCTTCAGGGCTGGTCTCTTCATCTTATGAAAGTAAGAGCATTAATTTAAATGAATTTGGGGTTCATGTGTTCCCTCTCACCTTGTCATCTTCTAAGATGCAGGTCTTGAGAGCCAGGCCTTTCCCCTTAGCAACATTAGGTACCTGTGAATGCCATGGGAGCTGGCAGCTGGTGCACAGGGAGCAAGAGCTCACCATGTGGGGTGTGATGGTGACCGTGAGCAATTCGGGGGGGTTTAATGTGCTCCTTGGGGAGCAGGATCAGAGGGGACAGCAGCGGGATCCGAGGGGATAGCAGTGGGCTGTGAGGGGACAGCAGCGGGATCAGAGGGGACAGCGGTGGGATCAAGAGGGGCCGGGATGGGATCCGAGGGGACAGCAGCGGGCTGTGAGGGGACAGCAGCGGGATCCGAGGGGGAAACAGCGGGCTGTGAGGGGACAGCGGCGGGATCCGAGGGGGAAACAACGGGCTGTGAGGGGACAGCGGCGGGATCCGAGGGG
>JAWWTY010000156.1:2695861-2772200 GCA_035222235.1 Margarornis squamiger
CGAGCCGATCCGAGCCGGGTGCCGGGCGAGGCCGGCGCTGCCCCGGGGCGAGGCGGGCCCGCCCCTCCCCGAGCCGGCCGCCTCCCCGTCCTGCCCCCGCGCCCGGTATGGGGTGCCGCGGGGGTGCCCGGCGGGGCTGGGGCGGGGCAGGGCCGGGGCCGGGGCCGGGGCCGGGCGCGGACCCCGCTGGGCCCGGGGGAGCGGCGGAGGAGGAGGAGGAGGAGGAGGAGGAGGGCGCTTCGGGAGTGGGTCAGTCCCCAGGGGCAGAGGGGTTTGTGGCTGGGGGCTTTTGCCGTAATGGTTGCGGCAGGGATTGTGCGGGGTTGGTGCTGGGTCCGTCCTGGTGCCAGCCGTGGAGCCGGCAGGTGCGTTTGCGTGTGTGCAGCACTGTAGGGAATAGCCATGGGAGTGTTTTAAATGATTTTTGTTTAAACTGAGCCCTCGGTCGTCAGCGCTATGCGCTTACGTGTGTGTAAATGTCTTTCTTTTGAGGCTGTACTTTTGTTACTAACTGTTGCGTCTAACTTGAAATGCCAGAATCTACAATCGCTTCCTTTTTTGTGAACTTAGTTGTTTTGAGGCTCCCAGGCTTGCCTTCCCAGAAATTACATGGTCCTCTGATGTTTTTACATCTTCCTGCTAGTGTATAACCTTGCTTATTTCAGTTACTTTTGTATCTTTAATTCGTGGGTGCTCTGATGTTTTTACATCTTCCTGCTAGTGTATAACCTTGTTTATCTTAGTTACTTTTGTACCTTTAATTCGTGGGAAAATATGTTATTAACACGAGAGACAATTACATTAAGCTGAAATTGTTGATAACAATGCATGTTTCTGTGATTGTTCCCCCCCCCCCCCTCCAGTATTACCTCCCATTACATCATTTGCAGAAAGTTTAAGCTCTGATTGATTCACCAAGCAGAAAAGCCTGACTGGGCTGTGGGGGACTTACTTTCTGACATAATAATTCCACAACAGAGTTAATTTGCTCAAGGTTTCTATAAACTAAGTCTAAAATACACACAGTAAGTGTCTAATAAGCGTAGCAGCCAGCAAAGAGATTAATTAAGCACCTGGAAAATAGGTCAATACTGTATTACGAAGTGGCATGGTGAGATCGCAAATAAATAGAGCAAAGTGTTAACACGGACTTACCGGGAGAAAACTGATCCCGATATAACAGCGGGGCCGGCTTTATCTGTGCTGCCGCGGACCATTTATGGTAGCGCTCGGTGAGGTGATGTTTACACTCATGTAAAGCAGGAATTAGGCAGAGTTTTCACTTAATGCACTTGTTACCGGGGACTTCTGTCGTAGCGCGGGTCCTGCTGCTTGCCCGGGGTGTGGCACCGGTTGTGCTTTGTAAATTACTTTTTTTCGTAGATATATTTGGCTGGATGCTCTGGTTCCGATTGTGGTGGTGGCGTGTGGCTCTCCGGGCTTGAGGACAATTTGTAATTGGACGGATTCCATCCGCTGGAATAAAGTTTCATTGAAAAATTGCTTGGGAAGGTGTCCCTGACCTGGGGTCTCTGCCGGTACTTGTGATTTTTCTTTGTTTCAGGCTTTTTTGTGTTTGCATGTTTCCTCCTTCCTATCTTTCGAACAACTACGTACAGAAACAGGGAAATGAGACCGGCTCTGCATGACGAGATAGCAGAGACAAAGAGAGGGTGTGGGGAGGAAGAGTGAGCTTGCAACTCATCTTACAGAACTCATAGAAATATTAGAATTTGCACGTGCTGCTTTTCTCATTGTGTCCCCCCGTTTGTAGCAGTTGTTCAAAACAAATGTTGTTTTGGAGGTGATTTTTCCAAAAGCATCTACGCGCCGGACTCGTTGTGTCTGTGAAAGGGGATGGGAGGCTGAGCAGTGCTTGGAGAGGCAGAGGGTTGGCTTACCAGCTCCTGGGTGGAACACAATTAACTGTACTTAATTCCTGTGAAAAGCCCAATCTAAACGCGTAGGAATGTCAGGCTGCTGTTTCTCCCAGCTTTTGTGTTTAGGCATGTACCTCTTTGTACTGTTTTATGGAATTGCACACTTCCTGTGTTTAGAATAGTTCTCTTTTTAACAGTATATATTCTCTTTCTTGTATTTTCTGTTTTGCCAGTATGCTGATCATAGCAACAAAGGGCCTTTTGACAAAGTGGTGCATTTTGAAACAGGAATTTAGTAGTTGGCTTTCTTATGTGTGTGTGTGGGGGAGAACAGCCCTGGTAATGGGAACAGTGCTGTCATTTGGGGCTGAACATGTATTTTGGAGGAATGTTAAATACAGACAGAGGAACTCCTTTCAGTTCAGCTAAATTTTGCTGTTGCAATGTGAGGTCTCTGACGTATTGTGGCCTATAAGTGCTGTGCACATACAGAATAGTTCCTGTAGGCAGTGTCACTTTCTGCCCAGAACTTTGGGGAGTAAAGCAGAAGACAGCTATACTTTTTTTTTAAAGGTTTAATTAAATAAGCCTTATGTTCTCTGGATATATATAATGATATCATTCAATATGCAGGAGCATTACAGCTGGTGTAAACTGCTCTGTCCACTGACAGAAGTATGAGTTGGGTAGGGCAGGTCTGGTACGACCTGCTCAAGGGAAGAAGAAACACGGAGATAGGATGGTGGCAATAATGAGTTTCCTGTTGAATTTTGCGAAATAGCATCCATCTTTCAGACCTCAAAAAAGCCTGTTTGTGCCATCTTGTGATTTTGAGCTTCTTCACTTCCCAGTGCAGTTAGGGGAGAATTCAGAAGTCTTGGCACAGGATTGATTTGATGAAGAAAACATCCTTAGCTCTTCTTCACTGTAACTATGATGGTCCTGTAGATGTGTTATGTAAACTCACAGCTGCTCTTACTATTGAATTTTCCTGCCTTTGGAAATCAGGGAAATAAGAGTTCAGCTTGATACTGGGGAGCTTTTACTAAGTCAATGTCTCTGTTCTTAAGTCACTGAAATATTATAGTTCTTCAGATCTCTTCACTGACAATCAGAGGTGGAGTGGAAAATAATGTATTACTTTCAATAAGTCTTGAAGGAAAAGCCCATGTTTTTGGATAAACATGAGGTGGATCTCTGGGTGTCTGAAACTGTATTTCACAGTGCTAGCTGGGTTAAGCACAAAACCAAACATGAAGAAATGAGCACTGAGCATGTTAGAGGTGGCTGCTGAGTGTGCAGTGCACCTGAAATGACCACATTAACTCTATTTAAAGCAACTTTAAATAGCTAGTCCTATGATATGGGTTAGTAATGGGTTACCTTTTCTGACTTGGACAGGCAGTGAACACCCTCTTTTTGACCTGAAATAACCTATATTGAAGGATAAAGCCTAGAAAATCCTGTTACCTGTTCTTGGCTTCCCCTACCTGCTATAGACTGTTTTAGTTTAGAGCCTCTACCTCTTCAACAGATTTCTAGAGAAATTGTAGCTCTGTTTTTTTTCATCAGAGTCACTAAGTTTTGAGTGACAGGTGAGCAGGGGAACAATGTGTAATTGCGAAAGTGGATTTTGTCCGCGACTTTATTTAATAGTGTAGTATTTGCTACATGGCAGGTCTTTTTCCCCCCTTCTTAATTCTTCAGTTGTCTTATTTCAATATAATGAATGTTGAAAAAGATGGCAAGAGTTGGTGTGATCTTTGTTTTTAAATATAGTTTGGGGATAATTTTTGTACAGTTTTGTAGCATTTTTCACATTATGTCACTTCTTTTTTTCATGTAGTGTCTTAATATTCCACGTGATTTTTGAGAGTGGGTAGGTTTCTGACAAATTGGAGTTAATCTCTAGCACAGCAATAGTTCTTGGAAAAGGGAGAAGAGCTAAATAACTGAACTGTTTTTTAAGGAATTCAACTCAAGTAGTTTAGTTCTGTTTTTTTTTTTCTTATGCTGTGACGGAGTTGTGTAATTTGAAAATACCTCTTCTGTATTATTAGCTTTACATATTTATTAGGTCTAGCATTATGTAAATTTTTTGTACAGTATTTTTTCACCTTATATTTTCAGAAGAAGATTATATATTCCCATTTCCCCCTCTTCTCCAGCTCTCTGGAGCTCTACAATATTTGGGTATAACAGGATGAAGCCTAGGAAAATGTTAAGTTCAAATTCCAAAATATAGCAATAAAACAAGACAGTGAAATATCAAAAGACAAAACAGACATAAGAAATAAATTTCTATATCTTAGTATGATCAAAGCTGCAGCAACTCTCAATATTAAAAAAGTAATTGGATTTTTATGTACAGAGAACTATTATTGAATGTTATGAAGGTCTGAGGTTGTCTTGCCCTTCTCTGTTCTGGAGGCTGTGTTGTCCTGCAGCTGCTTTTTATGTGACTGGGACACTTTAACTTCCAAGAAACTTAAATTGCTGAGTGAGGCAAGATTTTTATCACAGAGCATAGCTTGGCTGTTGCCTTGGGGCAAGCAGTGACCAGTGCCTGAGAAAACTTGCTTTGGGTTATTTTAGGAGTTTTACTTTAGTTTTACTTGGCTCTCAGCTAGAAGGTGGACTGTGAGATGGAAGTGAGTCTCCTCACCTTGCAGTGATGAAGTGAGAAGGCAAAACTGGTCCCTGGGCAGGAAGAAGTGTCAGGAGAGCAACTTCAGCTGGGATTGCGGTAACTGGTGCAGCTGTGCTTTGTGTGGGGCTGCAGTGTCCTCATTGCCAAGATGTTTGCTGCTTTTATTAGTGTGACCAGATCCCTCCAGGCCTGCTCCCTGGGGTCTGTGGGTGTCAGCTCACCCTGTTCCTCGTGGGATACACTGAAACAAGTGCCTGCCTGCAGAAAGGACCTGCTGTAGCTTGGGGTCTGCATAAATGAACTTCAGTACTAGTAATTGTTAAAAAATTTATGAGGGAAGCAAAGAAACTTGTTGGCCATCTAAGCTCCCTTTGGAAGATAAAACACTAGTATCAGGTATTCATAAAAAAATATCTATATACACAGTTTTATCTGAAACTTTATTCATTTACTTTCTCATATGCAGATACAAACCCACATATCTTCTCTCATTTTTCCACAGTCTCAACATATTGTTTACTACCTCGTTTTGATCCTTTGTTAGTTTTTTTTTAAAAAAAAATGCTGTTAACCTTTACCTAATTCCACTAGTTTGAGTTAAATGTGTTAATTTTTTCCCCTCTTCTGTATGGTACGGGGTTTGTCTGTGTTTGCACACAACAATTGGTGGAACTTACACAATTTCCAGAAGGCTTTTTAGTTGTTTCTTGTGAGATGCCTTTCTGCCTTTTTGACTGAAATGCTGTTAATGTGCATCATTGTCTTGTAAACATCTTCATTCATGTGTTTTCCTAGAAACTTCAGTCATCTGCTACTTCCTACCCTTTTCCTTTCAATTTTTCCTTTCTTTTTTCTTTTTTTAACTATTAGAATTGCTTGCTTGTCTACAATCTGTCTGTTCCAGTAGAGAAGTTTTTTTCCATGACTTTTTTTGAAGATCGAAACTATTTATAGGGTTAGAAGAGGTCTTCACAAGATCTCTTTTTCAGTATTTTAATCTGTTAAATACAGAATTTCTGGTGTTTGGGATCTTAGTTGTGATGCTCTTCAGAAAGAAACAGCTTTGTTCCTAAGAGGAGGAAAAAGCTCTGTCTCTTCTTTCCTTGTCTGTTAATATCAACTTACTTTGTGATTCATGAAATTAATTGGTATTCAGCCTAATAGGAATGGATTGCTTTCATGAGATGTTTAAGGGGTGGTTTTAATACCTTTTTTTATGACTTTCGTAATGATGATATGAGCGGAGTTCCTCCCTTGACTGTGTCAGCTCTGAGCCCTGAGAGAGGACATGGTGGGAGTTTTTCTCAAGAAATACTTTGGGAGCTCTTTGGGAAAAGTGCTCTTTTAAACTAAATGTGTTTTAAAAACTTGGTTGCAGAGATGTCTAAACATTCTTTTGAAGACTAAAACAAGAGTGATTGTTAAAAGTTTATTTATGCTACAAATGGAAAGATTATTAAACACTGAAGGGACTACAACGGATAAAGAATGGATCCACACTTATCTATATTATGATGATCCCCAGCTAGTGGGGTCACGTGCTGCATGTAATCTTGCCTTTCTTTTTTCATGCCTTTCTGTGGTAAATCAGTAAGTTTCTCTGAATAGAGAAGATGGAGAAATTTCTTGCACTGCTGGCTTTGGGAAACATTACAATATGGGTTATTGCAGTTATTGATTCATTAGGAGGCAAAAGGCTGATCCTTCTATGAGACAGTATGCATTTCTAAAGTGCTGATGTTTACCTGGAGGAAAAGCTGCTTCCTCTGCATCCTTAGAAATCTGAAAGAAGTGGTAAACATCTCTTTTCCCTCTGTTCTTTCTTTATTGTTCTACATATGCCATGTCTAATTTATACAGATATTTTCAGTAAGCAACCAATGCTATCTTCATGGCAATGTTTCTTACAATGAAAGGAAACCACCTGTTATATTAAGGCAGAATATTCAAACCACTTTTAAATAAGGAATTTTTATTATGGGAAAAATAGTAGGACTTTAAAGAGTTCCTATTCTGTCTGTGTATATATAAAAATACCTTTCAAACATATACTGACCATGTGTATGTGTATTTACCTCCGTGTGTATGTGTTTGAAAGTTGCTACTGGATGTAGCTGAGGCAACTGACCTGAAAACTGCAGCAGAAAAAGATCAAGCAAGGAAAGTATGTTGGCTTGGAAGCTTAATTATTTTACAGTTAAGTCAGATTTAGAACAAAAAAAAGGCTAAGGTTCTTATTTACTGTAACATTTTTGTTGCAGAAGGAGTTGAATATGCTCTGGGAAGAGAGACTGGTTTTTCCATGTATTTGGGGAAAGTGTTAACTCAAATATTGCTTACTGCTTCGTCATTTTCAATGTGTTGGCAACAGTTTTAGTCACCTTCTTGGTACAGGAGAGCCTGATTTGCAAATTTTTGCATCACATGTCAAACTCAATGAGCTCAAAAGGCTATCTGTGTGTGTGCTCTTGCAAACTTAATGTGCAAGTCCTGTCAGGAGAACAGTAATTCTATGGTGTTGCACTGGTGTATGGTGCATTTTTTTTATGTAGTCCAGGTAAAAATCTTTTCTGGTAAGAGGGAGAAAGATAATTTTGGATGAATTTCCTCCACTTCGAGTAGTTCAGGAGACTTGATGAGCTTTAGGTAAATAGGACCCCTTCGTGTGCATGCAGATGTGCTGATGTACCAGCTGTTCTGTGAAGCTGAGGTAGCTACAAGGAAAAAATCCCTCTTGATTTATAGTCTTACAGGTATTGTCTAGAGCTATGCTGAAATGAAGCTTCTACATAAATTGCTTATTGGGGTTGGTCTGTTTCTGGTTCTAACCAAAGCCCAGCAGACTTAAGAATGTGAAATTAAGCAATGAAATAAAATTGCTGGCAATAAGAAGGAAAAATGGCATACATATGTAAGAAGTTCTTTTAAAAAGAGCAGCATTTGAACAGGTGATATATCAACAGGCAGTTTGAGATAATCCCCTCTATCAAATTTTATTTCTGCTTTAGGGAATGTGGCAAAATCTTTTGGAAATAGAGCAATGGAAAAATTGTGGCTTTATGTCATCCCTCTTGCTGCATTGAAGAGTGACAGACAGCATCAGTAGTTTGAATACATCCTTGTGCAGAACCCGAAGGTGTGGGCTCTCCTAATCACCGCTGTTAGGGACTTGTATTTCAGTGTGCCCGTTGTTTTCAGGTTCTGAAAGAATTAGCCTTATAAAAGAAGAGATTAGGCTGGCAAAGCCCCGGCTGGTTGAAATGCACTGTTTGTGTTGATGGTGGCACATTCTCATTTGGAGGGCATGTTCTCAATCGAGGCTGATGGCTGATACTGCACTGCTTGTGCTTGCTTTTCAGTTGCACAGCAGCATCTTGCCCAGAAGGAAAATAAATGCCTGAAGTATTGTTTCATTTATCTTTTTAGCTATGATTGCAGTCATATTGGTATCACAAGATTTAGCTTTTGATATTTGTGGAAAATATGAATATAGTGATTGTATTCTTGAGTACTGCTATTGGCACTAATGACAGGGTTGAGTCATAGGAGTTCACTCTGATATTTTATATAAAATATGTTTGTGTTCAGTGTATGGCGTCAGTTCTGCTTCCGAGTATTGAGACAATGGTGCAATTGAGACTAGTTTGTATAACACTTAAATGAATTTATATTTTCAGTTTGTGGTACTAATGCAACATCAGCAGTGTCTGATGAAAAATATCGCTGATTGCACAAATCTAAAGTCAGCCCTGTAACATTTTTCTCAGGTGGTTACTAACTAAGTTTTACAAATGCAAAATTTAATCTTTGTATCACTGGCTTCCCACGAAGACTCTCCCCGAGCTTGGAACCAACATTTGGCCTTTCAGCCTCGACCTTTGCCACTGACCTCTGCAGGACTGAGGTTTCATGTTGGCCAAAGGCTACCATCGGCTCAGCTGAATTTTCCTGCTGTATCACGGGACAGAATTCCAGAGCTCTGAAGTATCTGGTGTGTTTTAATCAAAGGTTGTAGTAATTTCTTTTGCCATTAAACTTGTGTGTCTCTGGTTGCAACCCTTAGAACTGGGTGTTGGCCTCTTTGGTGAGGTATCATCAGCTGCCTCTGCATCTCGCAGTTCTCTGTGGTGGAGTGTGTGTGTGCCTGTGCAGTTCATGTCCAGAATTGCCTCTGTGGTTATGCAAGGATTCACATGGCATGTGTTACTTGAAACAGCCTGGTGCTTTCTCCTTTCCTCTGCTCCCTCCCTTCTCTGAGTCCTAGATGTGCTCACAGAGCTGGTTTTGAGGTGGCCAGAGGGTGGGACTCTCTGGGCTTGTATTTCTGGACACTTTGCACTCTCTGTGGATGTGTTTTCCTTTATAAATTGCATGAAACCTCAATTGCCAGTGCTTTGTTACTAATCATACAGCTGGAGTAAGGGAGTTCCTCAGGGTGAACGGGTCACAGGTATGAAAGTACTCGCATCAGTACAGCTTGTTTGGCTACATATCCAAAATAAACAATAACAGAGGTGCTGCTACTACTGGTAATAAAGCTTCTTCTGGGGGGAAAGAGAGGGCAACTAGTTCACCTTTCTATTTGCTAAATAACTTGTGAAGTTGGGTGGCAGCTAATATAAAAAGAATAATTGTTTTACCTGGGGAAAAAGGACAGTTAATATCCTTACAGTGTTTCCAAAGTGATGCAAAATGTAAACAAAACATTGCGTAAGCGCCAATCGTGCGTTTGCTGGAAGTTACAGAGCTTTTAGAAAGCCTGCCTGGATGCCCAGGATGTGAGTGTGTTGGATCCCATGGAGGCCTGAAAGAAGCTGGAAAACAAGTTTTCTTGAGTTAGAATTTAACTCTGTTATTAGGTGGGTGCCGCTGGCTGGGCTTTGCCTGCCGGGGATTTACTACAGGGGCAGAAACACGGTGTTTGCACTGCTTGGGGCAGGTAAAACGAGCTGGGTATTTTGCAAACGAATTAAGGATGTAGTGTGGCAATTTCGCTTCAGTTCCCCTGCAGTGGCCTTTCTAACTCGTTCCTCTGCTTCCACCCCCCCTCCCCCCGCCCCTTTACTCAGTCATGAGGAAATGTCAATGTGCAGTTAATTATTAATGGTGGTCAGGCCTGAAACAGCCTGTGCTTTTCGAGGTTGTCACAGTCTGCCAAGTCGGTCATGTTCCCGAATTTGCCAGCATTGTTAGAGTTAGGTGAACATTAGCAAGATGTTAGCAGAGGGGTTTCATTTTGCTGAGATATGTCTGTGCGGTTTGCTACTCAGTTTCTGGGGAGAGAAGCTTGTTTGGGGGGGGAGTGAATTGTGAAGTGCCTCCTATTCATTGACATTACTTCGTGAAAGTGCATTCATTAACTTATTTAAATGAATTAGCAATGAATTTACTTCATTACTTTGTACTTTCTTCGGAAGCACGGAATTCACAGTCTTGGCTCTGATTAGAAGTCACATGTTTTGCGTAGCTTAATGTTTGTTAAGCCAAATGTAGTCTTCAGACCAAGAAGACTCCTTCCTTATCAGGAAGCCTGTGTAGAGGTAATAATAGCTGGTAGGTGTCTTGAGAGCCTTTCTCTTCCACATCCTCTGCAGTATTCCCTAGCAGTGTCTGGCACGTGAGGTGGGATGCAGTATGGGGGAACACAAACTGGAGAACTCCAGAGTCAACTTCAGCTTGTGTGTGCCACTGCCCAGAGCAGTCGCTGTGCTGGAGTGAAGTTATGAGGGTCTCCTGGTGCTTGTGGTAGGAGAAGAGGGCTTTAAAAGTGTGTGTAGGGGAACAGACTTCTCTGAGACTAAAACTAAAAGACAAGCCTGAAGCTACTCAAGTAACCAGAGGCTGCCTGTGGTATGTCACCTGGGGACTGCACTTTTCAGTCTGTCTTCTGATGATTTTTTTACTCTGCTTTGATTGGCATGCTGAAGGGATCTGCTAGTGCACGTGTTTTGTTTTTATGTTAAATTAAATTTAGCTGGAAGATGTACATCAGCTGCTCATGAGTGTTCAGGCTCAAGTAACCTCCCTGAAATGAGCACAGAAAGAAGTTTTCCTCTACTTTAGCACTGGCTGCTTTGTTCTACATGTCCCTCTGTTATTCTGGTGCTGAACTTGTGAATGTAGATGTGGTTTGACAAGCTTCAGTTTGTATGAGGAAGCAGGAATAGTCTCTATAAGTATGCAGAAAGATATATAAACTCAGTGAAATGTTCTGTGACAAGGAGGGGAAGAAAGATCCACTCTCTGCTAAGTGGAAATGTGCTGTGTATTATTTTCTTCTGCTACAAGACCTGGTTTAAAAAAGGGAAAAAAAAAGGCAACAGAAAGCCCCTCCAACATGGTAACTCTGCTCTTTCCAATGTAACTACCCATAGGATTGCACTGTAACCTGAATCCCCAAAATAGTAAAAAAAATAAATGTAAAAAAGCTCCCACTCCCCACAAACAACCAACACAGGAAAAAAACAGAACCGCAAAAACCAGACCACCTCCAACCCCAAAAAAACCCATAACCCTAACCTGGCAAAAAAGCCCCCACACTGTGGCAGTGCTTTTATAGTAGAGGATGTTGTGGTATTTTCCCTTTCTCTTCAAGGTTTGTTGTGCAGCAATGCTGACTGTGGGGCTTTGTTTTCCGCTGGGTGGGGGGAAATCAATTCTATTTATAAACTTAGCTTCTCAAAACAGAGGTCTCCAGAAGCTGATTGTATTGGATAGTTACGTGCTGTTCTGATGGATTTCATTGCATATATGTTAATGTATAGTGTGAGTGCATGGCAGAGGTCCTCAACAAGTGTCAGGTATAGGATTATGCAGGATTTTTATGTGCCTGTTTCACAGAAACACTTCATTCCTTGGTTATGTGAAAATACCTTGTCTTGTTCAAATTAGATTGGCATTTTGAAGTATATGTTTAGAAAAAGACAAGCAAAATAATGGAGGTAATGAAGAAGTATTTAGGGGAAGGGAAGAAATTAGATGCTTCTAAAAACCCTAAATTTTATTTTTCTGGAGTAAAATTTTACCTTTTTTAGTTCAATCTGATTCAGTTCAGTTCATTATTGTAGCAAAGATTGTTCTTCCAGGGTACGTTATCTCTTCTATTTAGTGCTTAATTATTTTTTTTTTTTTTGAGTTGCTGAAAATGTTCTTGTAATAACTCAGTAAACACTTCTTATCTCAGAACAGAGATGTTACTGTGGTTGGAGTTCAGGGTCATGTAGTTAGATCTGTAAGAAACACACAAACTCCAAAAGATGATAGGTGGCCTGGTTTTTCTTGTTCAACTGAAATTAATGTTAAAGCTGGGGCTGTGTGTTTCCAGACCTTCTGGACTGGTTTGAACAGCATGAGCTATAGAAAACTTACATGTTTTTGAACACGGGTAGTCCCAATAGGCTCAGGTGAGAATTTTAATTGTCCTCTTGCCATGCTGGAGGACTGTCCTCCACCCATTCTCCCCCACATTTGGCTGTTGTCCTGTCTCCTGAAAACATCTTTAACTGCAGTGTAGGTTTATTGCTTCTTTTTAAAAGTAACCATCATCATTTAATGCCCTCAGCTTTAGTGACATGCTTGCATGGCAAGAACCTTCTCCAGAAGTTAAATGGAGCAAGATGTTTGCTGTTTGGTTGCGGCAGATCCAGGGTGCATGGACCTGCTGGGGTTGGTGCAGCTTAGCCAGGCTCTCTCCTGTGGGCCAGCCATCCTGGCTCCTTCCTGGTGGGAAGTGCACTGGACCTGTTCCTGCCTGGAGGCTTCGTAGTGTGGCTGTGCCTCTGGGCCAGTTCAGCATTTACATTTGTCTCTGAGTCATGAAGGTGATGCTGGTGTCTGATCTCTCCTGTCAGCAAACTGTGGGATAACGCTCCAGAGTGTCCTTGAGAAGAGGGACAGTTTTTTTGGTTTTGAAGTGTGGAGGTTTTTTGAGGTTGAATATTTTACTTCTCCCATGCACATGCATGTCAAAGAGTAAGCAGGGATTCCGGTGAAAAAGCAAGCAGAGTATTTTTAGCAGGAACCTTGGAAAAGTTTTAAGAAAAGAAACCCAAACATTATTTTCATAATTTGATGTCTTTGGAGTAAATGTGGCAAATATGGTATTTGAGTCATCCCAGAAGAACCAGAGAAATGGCAGCTGCTGACAGAAGGTTTGTTTTGGCTGGAACTGTGCAGGTGCCACTGGAAGCTCCAAGGAGACTTGGGCATATGTGTACTCTGGGGCAGTCAGTGAGGGCTGATTTTTGGATAGCTAAGTAATGTGACCAGAATAAGTGATTGATTTAAATATAATTGTTATAAAAAAGTGGGCAAGTCCCATAGTCAATAATATGCTTATGCTGTGCACTAAGCACCTTGTAATGGGATACGTTATTTAGGAGAGAATTCAGAAAGTTGGGAGACTCTTATCTGTGTTTTGAGGTTAATAGTTTTAAATCCTTGGTGTGGAGCAGGAGGCAGTGGCAGTGCCATCATGTTTGGTGGTGAGGGAGCCCAGCTGTTGGCTGTCTCCAGCCTTCTCCATCATCGGGCTCTGGGCAAATAGCTTTGGGGAGCTAGGGCTTTGAAGTTTTCTTCTACAGCTGGGACAAAACCCATTAGAGGATGCTAAACTGAGGTGCTGGTATGATTATTTTAATTGATGTTAAGATATCTAAATGTTAATTTGCATAAATCAAATCACAGCTTCAGAATAATTATGCTGTGCCTTTGGTTAGTTTTCATTTGATGGGAGTCATTGCAACGTCTGGCTCAAGTTTTATGTTGCTCATCTGCAATTTAAATCCCTATTACCAGAATTTTCATGGCTTGGTATGAGTAAGTGATTTAATTAAGGTATTATTGGTATTGAATTTGTCTCTGGGAGCTGATCGGACTGGTATAAGCCATAACTTCCCTGAAACCTTGGAGTCATTTACACTGAGGTCCATCCAGGGCCTTTTTTGTAGTGTTTATCATTATGTGCTAGAAAGATCTGTAAGGGGACAGCAGGGTCAGTGCAAAGATGAGACCTGGAAAGTAAACTCAGTGCCTTTACCCCCAGTGACTGTGCCACTGATGTAGAAACTTGTGCAATATAACTTAGGAAAAGCACCTGCCTTTTGTGAATGGATTAGATTACTGTACATCGTAATTTACTGGAAAGTCGTGCCTGTTTATGTGTACATACACATGCCCTAAGTTATTTTGGGCCCCATCACATGGCTTGATCACTTTCACTTTCATCCCAGTGAAATTCTTCAAGCTTTGACAGTTGTGTCATTTGTCTGCCTGTTCTCTGAAGCCTGGTGGTGCTTCCCGTGAGTAGGTTGGATACCTTGTGTAACACATAGCATTGTCTCACAATTAAGAACTTCTGGGTTATTTTATGTCACCACAGATAAGTATTTGAATGGGTTTTTCAGTTGTGTTACTGAACACAACAACTGTGGTACTTTTGTATGTAGAAACGGTGGGAGGTTTTAAATGAAGGCTGAATTTTTAATAGCTCAAAGGTAGGTCCTGCACTTGAAAAATTACACGTAGTGGCCTGCAGCAGACTGTCTCAGTCCTGCCCCATGCACTCAACTACAGTAACCTGCTGCTGCCCAAGTCCCTGTATGCTGGAGTGTGCACACTGGTAAGGCACGAGAGCCTTGTGTCAGCCATAAAACACTAAATACAGAACAACCTCAGAGCAGCTCGTTTGAAGAATATACTCATGTCCTGATTTTTTTAGCAGAAGCTGCTGGAAAACTTGGCAATGTGCATAATTTTCACTTGTTTTTTCCTTTTCTTTCCCTCCATAGGTATGGCCTCACAAGTCTTGGTCTATCCACCATATGTTTATCAAACCCAGTCAAGTGCCTTTTGTAGTGTGAAGAAACTCAAACTAGAACCAAGCAGTTGCGTGTACCACGAAAGAACCTACCCACAAATCTATGTGAATGGTAAAAACTTTGGAATTTCTCCCCACAGGGTTAGTACTTTCTTTCAGACTAAAAACCCATTTGATAGACCTCGAGGACAGAACTTTTGGTTGCAGTCAAATGCTGTTGCTTTAAAAAATACTGCAGGTGCTACAAAAGCATTGGCAGCGTGGGTGCAGCAACCTCAGTTAGAGGCACCTCGGACTGGGACGCAAGGGAGCCGGTCAGATATCCTGGAAGGACCCCAGCGATGTGGATTGAAGCGTAAGAGCGAAGAGCTGGATAATCAGAACAGCACGATGCAGATTGTCGACGAGCTGTCCATCCTGCCTGCGATGCTGCAAACCAACGTAGGGAACCCGGTGACGGTCGTGACGACGGCTGCGACTGCCAAACCGAGCGCTACAAGCGGAGATGGAGATTACCAGTTAGTACAGCATGAGGTTTTGTGCTCTGTGAAAAACACGTACGAAGTTCTGGATTTCCTTGGGCGAGGGACCTTTGGACAAGTAGTGAAGTGCTGGAAAAGGGGGACAAATGAGATTGTGGCAATCAAAATCTTGAAGAATCATCCTTCGTATGCACGCCAAGGACAAATAGAAGTGAGCATCTTAGCGAGACTAAGCACTGAGAATGCTGATGAATTTAACTTTGTGAGAGCCTATGAGTGCTTTCAGCATCGTAACCATACTTGTCTAGTTTTTGAGATGTTGGAGCAGAATTTATATGACTTCCTGAAACAAAACAAATTCAGCCCCCTGCAACTGAAAGTAATACGGCCTATTCTGCAACAGGTGGCCACTGCACTGAAAAAACTAAAAAGTCTAGGTTTAATCCATGCTGACCTCAAACCAGAGAACATTATGTTGGTGGATCCTGTTAGGCAGCCTTACCGGGTCAAAGTAATAGACTTTGGGTCTGCCAGCCATGTATCAAAGACTATTTGTTCCACTTATTTACAATCTCGGTATTACAGGTAGGTGTCTCTTATTTTATTTTTTTTAACTTTCAGCGGAACAAGGTTTTAGTATTTATTAATGTTAATGGCTTAAGTAACTACTATTCTGGGTAACTAATAAGAATAATTTAGAAAAAATAAGAATCGTCTAAGAACGTAGGCCATACGAAGATTAAGTGGCTGGTGGCCATTTTGAATATGAATTGTTGCTTTGAATGTTTTTACAGTGTTGATTTTTTTTTTTCTACAAGTATGTTTTGTATTGCACTCTGAAGTCATCACTTACTGTTATTTTGAGACTGCTGATGAGACTTTTTAAAAGGAAAAGAGAAAAAAATTATCTTTCGCTTGCTTGTTTAGGATGCCTTTCCTGCTTTCCTAACATGATGGGTTTTTTCCTGTAAGCAGCTGGACAGAGTAGTAGAAGTTTCATACTTCTATGTCCTGTTGCCAAAGATTATGTAAAAGCCTCTGTTTTTCTCCAGCACTTGTAAATATTTTCCTGAGTTCTTAGAAACTCCATTGTGACTGAGTGCCTTCAGCAGCTGTGAACTTCAGTGAACTTCTGGAATTAGTGAGTGACAGGATACTGAAATGTTTGAGGTGATACCAGACGGGCATTTAAAGTGATTTTGGTACATGGTTGCATTCTACATTTGCCTCAAAATGGATGTATATTTGTTGGTATTTTGTTTGTTTGTTTTTCAAAACTTTCTTCGTATAATTATCCAATCTGTGTGACATTTAAAATTACCAATATTTAGTCCTCTTGTTTTCCTCATAAGCTGAACTTGTCTTGATTGAAGACCTTTTCAGTTCTGCTTTGCATCATTGGCAATAGTATGGCCTGTGTATTGCCTGTCTGCCAATTCAGTGAAAAGCTAGTGAACTTGGATAATGGGTACTCTGAAGAAAATTTTAAATATTTTATAGCTATTCATTCTGGAAAGGAAAACTTGTGCAATACAGTTCCAGGCTTGATAAAATTAGGGACTGGAGTTCCTACCAGAAGAATCTAACTATTTTTTGACTGTAGCTTGTAAACAAGAACACTTCATGTACAGTACTCACATAAAATATTCTAATTCATCACCTGCATTCTCTATTACTTAATTGCAAACTGCAGCAAAGGGTTTAAAAATGACACGGAGTTCATCAACAGAAAACTAAATTAGGAAACGATACGGATTGATGCTTGCCCATGTTACACAAAAATGTGCACGAGAAGGAATAAGAAATGAAGTCACTTGAGAGTTTATTTTGGTGCCATAGCTATTCACCATATCAGGCACGGTAGTTTTGGGCCCCTCAGGATGAAAATGGGCCAGGCTTGAAAAGATGGCATGAATTCTGCAAGGTTCTAGATAAGTTCAGCTTTGCAAATATTCAGGCTGTTCAGTAAAGGATCATATTCTTTGTCTTGTATATAGTTTTATAATCTTTCTATAAAGTAGCATTTAGGTCAGTAATTTTTGAAAATAAAAAGGACATACAAAAAGATATTAGAGTCCATCTACTTGAATTGTTTCGATGTTTATATAAATATATAAATTGTGGTTGAGATAATTTTTTTTGGGAAAAAAAAAGATACTATATATCACAATTATTTTCAGCAAAAGTTTTGCTCCTGAAAAGGTTTTTACCATGCTAGATTTCATTGTGGATGCATAGCTCTCTACCAGTAGTTTCTCAACATTTCTCTATTCCTTTGGAAGCACTTGACTAGTGTAAATAATATCAGAAAATAGGGATTTGATTCAAAAGGTCTCAAAATAGATTATGCCAGGGAAATTTGAAGAGAAAAGCCTTAGAGAAGAATGAGAAGGGCCTTCAGAGAATACACTGTATTGAGATGGAATTTATTTTGCAAGAGATTGTGCTTTTTGTCAATAAAATAAGGAGGTACTTTGTAAAAAAACTGTACTTAAATGCTTTTTGTATTGGAAAAGGCTGGGAATGATAATGCAGGTTTGAATTGTTTGACTATATGTTGAAACAAACCCTTTTAAAAATCAAGCAGCATTTGGGACTGCTATTGAAATATCTTTTTTTCTTTTCCCCCTTTTTTTTTTTGTCCCTTAAGTTCAGTGGTGCTATGTGCTTGTTAAGTTATTTAACAAGAAAGTAGTTATTTAAATAGATTTTTATTTAAAACGTCAGGCTAAATTAATCTAACTAGAGTTCAAATTGGAATTGTTTTTTTAAAAACTGCTAGTTCCTTACAGCATCTCTTTTTGTTAGTGTGATCACATCTTATTCTTGTGTACAGTGTTTGAAAATGGTTTCTGTGCTAAGCTGGATGTGTATTGGCATGAGTTTGCTTGTGACTCTCCCAGTGGGGATCCTTGCCTGGTCAGAGATGACAGTGCCTGAGGTTAGCTTCAAGAATGGGCTGTTTTTGACATCTATATTGATATTTCCTAAGCAAATGAACCTGGCCTTTTCTGGTGTGTAAAAGCACTCAGCCAGGCCCAAGAACTTGAAGAAAGTTATTGAGAGGAAATACTTTGTTTTAAAATGACTATTTGAGGGTCTGAGGTCCTAGAAAAGGATGGAGTGAGGGGGAGCAGGACTGCAGCCCAGCAGCATCGGGGTTTGCTTCTCAGCCTTGAGGTGCTGGTGCCATCCTGCTCCAGGGATGATGATAACTCCATCCCTGTGCCAGGTTCTCTCACCCCACATCTGCCAGAGTGGCCCGTGGAAGTTTTGAAGAACAAAATAAAGAGAAAAGGTTGTTCGTTGTTGTTTTTGTTGTTGGGTTCCCCCACTCCCCAGTCTTATCACTGCTTCTTTTTTCTGGGTCTTGGGACCACAGTGAGCTCATGATTGTGAGAATGGAGAATGCCACGAAGTCCAGTGTAATGGTGTTTATTTCGAATGCTAGTGCCACTATTTTGCATCCTTAAGAGGAAGTGAGTAATGAGTTGGAAAAATAAGTAATAAGAGGATTAAGACTTAAGGCTGGGAACATAGTACAGCCAGGTGAATGGATAATGGGCTCACTTACCTTAGCCTGTAGCAGAAGGAGAAGTGACATAATGATGACTATTGGAAGTATTACAGTACTTTTGTATGTAGAGAGGTCCTAATGAAGTGAGACTAATTGAATTTTAAGAGGATATAAACAAGCAGAAAAATGGAGACAAACTGGATAATGACTTCATGTCTTCCTGTTTCTGTTTTAACTATGTCAAGAAAAGAGGACATAAGAAAAGGGTTAAAACAAGTATGAAAAATAGTTTTTGACATTTCATTGCCTTTTGGAAACTCCATGCTGTTATATTGCTAGAAATTGTGGAGTATGGATATGAATAAATACTAACCACAAAACACCATCTGAAGTCACAGATGATTATTTTTTAATTTGTTTTAAAGAAGAAATGTAATTCTCAGTGTTCTTGCCCTAAACAGTGTCTGTGCTTACATGCTGTTTTTATGCTGGCCTGGATTTTAATAGCTGTGGACTAGAGAGATCTGGTATTTGAAGCCTTTTCTTTGCTGCTGGCCTCACATGTTAAGACTGTTGACCTTTTATGAGTGATCTAAGGAGGTAAATAACTACGCAGTGTGTATATTTTCAAAAGAAAATGTCCTTACATACAGTGTAGGTGATTCAGCTTTTGTCATTTATGGGCATGGTATGTGCCCCAAATCATGAAATACGGAGTGTTGCATCCCAAATGGAAAGGTTTTTTTTCTCCCCTTATCACACAGTGAGGCTGTGGAGGAGGGGATTCAAAACATTTATTTCTAAATCTGGTCTTTTGTTCTCATCTGGTGAGGCAGAAAGTTTTCCCAGGGCATGGTGTTTCCCCCTGGAAGTAATTTGCCTTTGTTTTGCCTCTCTCCTGAGATGAGATGCTTTTAGGGAAGCATGTGTGAGAAGAAGGGCTTCAAAACAGCAGGCTCCAATGAGCAGTGCCCTCCCAGAAGAGTCGAGTGATCTGAAATGGTCAAGGTAGTCCTGCCCATCTGCTTCAGGAAGCCAAGTTACCTTCCTTTCTGTTGTCCTGGGAAATGTGTGTCATGTTCAGAGGTAACTCTTTAGGGAGTTATTGCTTCACTTTTTTTCCCCATGGAGAATCACCTTCATGTTGATTTTATTTGGGTTGTCCTCCTAAGATGATTTTGAAAATGAGACTTCAGTAAACCTTCCAAAACCCATCATTCATCAAATCCTTCTCATATCATGGACTTAAGAGTAGCCATTGCAGCTGCAGGAGTGAGTGTGTTGCTTCATTTCATGCTCCTGGTGCACAGCCTCCTGAGGGAGTTGAACAGTGGCTTGTCTGGTTGCCTCGATGGTTATTTCAACTCCTGTCTCCAAAGAAAACATCGTCATCCTCATGGTGTGCCAGATTGTACTGCTGCTGGAGCACAGCTGGAAACTTTACTGAAAATATGTTTCGAGAACAAGCAGTTTCCTGGTGGAAGGATGTTCCCTTTGGCATCCACTGGTCTGTATGCAAGCTGCTGTTTAGCATAGCCAGATTCATTGGGAAAATTAAATGAAGGGGAAGCAACATAATTGACCTCCATATTAAATGGGGCACCAGCTGAACCTGCTATAGGCTCATGGACAACTTCAGTGCTGGCAGAATGGAAGGTGTTTGGTTATTAAGAGATGTGTGTGGCTCGGAAATGTTTTTCTGCTCCAGTGGTGACAGCAGTAAAATACGATCCCAGGTATTCAGCAGTGCACTCATAAGGAAAAGCCAGTGATGTGAGGAGATGCACTCAGTGGAGTCAACTCATTCCTCAGTCAGACAGTGATGTTCTCCCTCCAGCCTTCCAACTAAGGATAGTTGCTAATCAACAGAGTTGTTCCAGACAAAATGCCAAATGTCAATAGTGTTGCAATGGAGCTTAGAGAGATGGAAAAATTGCTGTTGGATGTATTCCTGGTGGATGAGAGCAGGCTTTTCCCCCTCTCCTTCTCTTACCCTCCTCTCCCATGAAGGATCAGAGAGGACAGTCACTGTGTCCTGTGGTCCTGCCACTGTTTTCGCTTGCCCAGTCAGTTCTGCTGTGGCTCAGAGAGTGGCTTGATCTGATATGGTCTCTCCTGTTTTAAAGGGTTTTGGAAAAACAATAAAATAGTTGAACTGTGTGGCTTAATTACTGCCCATGAGCTGGGCTCCAGCAAGGAAGGCAGTGTGTGCTCTGAGACTATTGGACTAGAACAGCTTTTTATTTAGTGCTTTTTCAGCTTCAGAATAAACCAACAACAGCTTATGCTGGTTTTGTCCCCCTCAAACTTATGCAATTTATTTGATTTCTTACACATGTTCCTTCAAAATCAGAAAAAAGTTTCTCATGGCCATAAATTCCCAGAGAGGCTTGTTTTCTCAGTGGCCTTTGTAGCTTGGTAAGACGTAGTCCTTGTCACTCCAGGGACTCCAGAGAACACAAACTGACAGTGACTCCCTAGAGTGGGTTTTTAAAAAGAAATGTTTTCTCTTTGTAGGTTAAGGTTGTCAGCAGGATGGGTTATTATGACTCAGTAACACAACCATTGCATCCCAGTAGCTTGATGATTATCTTCTAACATCAGCTCAACATAAAACTTGTGTATGTTTAAAATAGAAGTTCAAAACCTGTATATAAATAAACACCTATCTTAATATGAATTTTCTTTATAGTGATGACCAAGGGGAGGAGTTGTGCAAAATTGACGTCTTGAGAACCAAGTGCCTTTTCAAGTCCACTCATTACTGTCACATACTTGAAGTTTCTAAATAAGCTTTATCTAGAGTGGGATGTCTTGTTTTTTCTCCTTTCACAATGCCTAAAATTCTTTCTCAACATTTATTAAATTTTGGGGCTTAGATATTTAAATGAGAAGCAAAGCTCTATTAATAAATTGATTTTTCTGTCAGTTAGGGAAGCATAGTATGAGAACAAGCTAAAAATGCCTCTGTAAACAACTCGCACTTCAACATGCTAGCAGATGTTATTCTATCACTTTGAACTGTGCATCACTGAAGTGTATTGGGATGTCTTAAAATAGTCAGGGGTGGTGGCCAGAGACTCTGGACTTCTATAGATGGTGCGGCTGTTTCGCTGTTGCAATGAAATAAGCCAGAAGTACATGCTGCTAAGGTCGTTTGCTTGCTCAAGGTCAGCATGTTCAAAGTCAGCTGCTCTGCTGTGAGCATGGTTACTGTCGTGGGATATATAAGAAAGTCCTGATAATGTAAGGAATTGCTATTACGAGTGAATTGGGACACTTAGGAAGGTTCCCCCCCGCCCCTCCCCTTTAAAGTTCCAGAGCTGTGACTGCAGGTTTAATTCCTTATCTGAGCAAACGGAACTTAATGTGAAGATAAGGTTTTGTGGCTTGTGTCTGCTGACAAATTGCTTTATTGATTTGGCAAGACTTTGCACTTTTTGCATACTGTTCATTAACTTTTTTTATTGAATTCCCATTTTAAACTTCTAGTTCATGATTACTGGGACCTCACCAAAACCATTATGAGTATCATCCAGGAGTGGCAATCTTGGCTCATCATAACTTCATGTTTATGTAGCTATTTGATAACAAATGTATTTTCAATTTTCTCATTATTTTCTAGTCAACATAATATGGTCTCTAATTCCTTATTGTTCTCTGTTCATAGAAGCAGAAAATAAGACTAGATTTTTTTGGTAGTGGTGTGGGCTTTTTGGTTTTGTTATGTTTGGCATTTTTTTATTATTTTCTGTAGAAAGGAATGGCAAGGTTGCTCTAATTTTTCAAAATTTTATTTTTTTTAAAATCCTCTCTGAAGATCCAGAGAACCGTGGGGATTGGAGTGGATGAAATGTCATCCAGCCTTCAAGCTGGTTGTTTTTCTGAGCCAGAGATTTTCCTGAATAACATAAGCTGGGGTAACACATGAAGCATTCGAAGGAGATTCTAGTAATGTCAGCTGAGATTTCAAATTAATCATGGTGGCTGCAGCAACAACTTAAATCAGAGTTCAGATGAGGGTTCTCTTGGTCTTTACATTGCTTCATAGCAGAAGGGAAATTTTTTCATAATTTTGAACGCAAAAGGGCTTTTGGCTCTTGCTGTATTGCCTTTTTCTGAGGTTGAATGATAGACCTGTTTGTCGTGGCTAAGGTTTTGGGAAGCAGCTTTTATTTTTCACACATTAAAATAGATCTACTGAAATGTGATCCTTTTTTTTTCCCCGCACTGATATTTATGTCACAAAGATCTGTTCATCGTACATCTGTGTGTACGTGAGCGTGGCTGTATCAGATATCTTAGTTGCAGTAAATATCAGCGTTAGCTGCAGTGCTGTATTTGTAAATATTCTGTGTAATTGCTCCCACTGGGCCTCTTTGGCAAATACGGCAGTGCATTTCTGTTGTGAGAGCAGGTAGATCTAAATCAGAGTGATTGAAGGCAAAGCCTGTGCCTCAGCCCCTGTCTCTTCCAACTGACATCCTCGACTTTGCAGAAGTGTTTTTGGGTGAAGGCTGCCTTCTGGGTCAGCTCATGGCATCCAACAGGAGTGAAGAGGGTGAAGCAGACACGGGGGAAAGTCTTTTGCGTGGCTGAGTACACAAAGGTTGGCCAAGCTGCTCATGCAGTGTGTGAAAGGGAGAGGATGTGCCACAGAAGGCAAAAACTTTTTCAGTTGATCTGAAAATCAAGCAGGTTGATCAAGTGCAAACAGATAATGTGAGAACATCTAAAACATTTAACACTCATGTGGATTCAGACCAAAACCAGCAAGAAAATGCTATGGAGTTAAAAACCAAAACATTGACAAGAAAAAAGTCCTTTTGTGAATTCAGGAACCAATTGGAAAGTGGTAGAGGTGTCTGGCATAAAAACAAGTATTTGGGATGTAATTAAATAAAATTAAACTTTGTATGAAAATAAGTTCCCTGGAATGTCTGGACTAATAAATTTTGTACTGTGTATTTGAAGGTCCTTGATCCTACAGCGTTAGCAAATGTTTTGGAGGGACTTTTTCTTTGGACTGTTAATAAAATAGCTTCTAACAAGTGAGATGGGATTAGGGGCCTGGGAGAAGCAAGCCAAAAGCATTTCACAGATAAGATTTTCAAGAAGTTGCATTTTGAGACTATGATGTTACCTTAAGAACATTTCCTGTTTTATAAATACCTTATATATACATATAAGGATATTTTTATTGTCCCGGGACAGTGCAACAATCTCTCACAAAAGATGTCTTTACATGGTTTCCTGCATTCAGAGTTGCATTGTTGAATTTTCATCAGTATTTTGAATGCCTTCTTGGATGTTTTTGACAATGATAGGATCTCACCCTTAGAGTAAATCTTTCAAAGTGTTCAAAATATTTAAAAACAGCAAGTACTTCGTGATGAAATCTTTCACAAGAGTGTGCTTTATTGTTTCAAGTGTAGTGCACAATCTTTTTTTTAATGTTGAAGATTTAAAATTAATGTGAATTTAATATGTATTTTAATTGCCCAAAGCTGATTCTAGGAATTGAATTGGAACAGTTTGGGGGTTTTTTTCATTATTTTTATTACTTTCTGTCAATAAATCTTAATTCTCTGGTAACTTTTGAACATGTGCCTTCTTTGAAAAACTGCAGGCATCACATCTCTTATGTACAAGGCTTTTATATAAGTGCAACACTATATTAAGTTTTTAAATTGCATATTGCTGTTGTTTTATCAACTGAAAAACTTGTTAGGGCATTCTGTAGGTCACAAATCAGTAACAGCCCTTGATGCTTGCCAAAAGGATCTGATGGCAAAAGTGACGTTCATCCTAATAGCACTGAATGTTGTTCCCAGTGCCTTTTTTTGAACCCCAGTAATGTTTAAATTTTTGAGCTGTTGATTTTTCTCTCTGTCACTTCTTGCCATCCAGTCAAGATCTAGTTTGTATTTCTTTATAGAAAGTATGCTGTTTGCTATGAGTATTTTAAGAATGTTTTTAATACTTTGAAGCCTTCTTCAGCACTTCCACACACCTGTCCCCCCCTCACTATAAGAATGGTTTCTGACCTGCATTTAAACATCTCTGTCTTCTGTGTGACCAATTTTTTGAGTTCACTAAGTTGTCTATGGTCCATGGGCTTTGTTTATGGTATATCCAGAGGCTTCTCTAGAGAACTACCTGATGAATCAATTCTGTGTTGGCTGCTACCGGTGGGTGACAGCAGGGGTGGAGACACCTCCAGCTGTTCCTCTGTCTCTGGCCGTAGCATAAGAATGATGTGGGATGGATGTCTGTGCACTGATATACTTGCTATTCCCATCACAGAATCATTAAGGTTGGAAAAGATCTCCAAGATCATCATGTCCAACCTTTGACCAAATACCACCATGCCAACTAAACCGTATCAGAAGTACCACATCTGTTTGTTTTCTAGGTGACTCCACCACTTCCCTGAGCAGCCTGTTAATGCTTAATCACTCTTTCAGTGAAGAAATCTTTCCTATATCCAACCTCAACCTTCCTTGGTACAACTTGAGGCTGTTTCCCCTTGTCCTCTTGCTTGTCGCGTGGGAGAAGAGGCTGACCCCCCACCTTACCACAACCTCTTTTTGGGTGGTTGAAGAGATCAGGTCTCCCCAAACTTCTTTTTCTCCAGGCTAGACACCCCCAGCTCCCTCAGCTGCTCCTCATAGGATTTATATTCTAGACCCTTCACCAGCTTTGCTGCCCTTCTCTGGACATGCTCTAACATCCTGCTGGACACAGCATTGTGTGGAGGTGCAGCCAGATTTGAACACTTGACTCTCTGGAAGAGTAGCTAGAACTGGAGCTGAAGGCCATTTTTGGTAACAGAAGCCCTGGAAAGTAGAACAAGAAGTTATAATTTGCAGATTATAGTATGGCTTCTGACTGTGCTTTGGTTTTCATATAGCCTTGAATTATTTCAACAGTTTCCAGTAAGAAAGTATTTTAAAATGGAAAGCTTTCCTGGACATGTGGAGTAGCAGGGAAGGCTCTGGCGTTAAAGTTGATGTCTGTCTAAAGCAGTGCTGCCTAACTGATACTGAAGTTTATTTCTCGCTGTTTCTTTACTGGTCTCTTGGCCCTACCAGCAGATGAGCTGTGTGCGTCTTCTCTCATTGAGTTGGCAGTGACTGTTTTCGTGGCCAGCACCACTTACATCCCTAGAATTGTCTTGTTCTATGCAATTTTCCTACTGAATGTAGTGTTTAATATAGGCAGCAGTTGTTTCACTGCTAGAAGCCTACCAAAAAAGCCTGGAAGCTGACAGATATTTAACAAGGGGAAACCTGCAGCCCTGCAGGGTATTCCTTAGAAGGATAATTAGGAATTAGCATGTGTCGTTAGTGTGTGAATACCCCACCCTGCCCTGTGAATGACTGTCCCACAGGGATGGTTGCTCAGGGAGTGGTGCCATGTGCCATTTGGAATAGTCGGTTTGTAGCCATGCAGTTAGTTGCCTTCCTGAAAGAATAACTTCAGCATTTCCTAAGCCAAATTACCACTAGTTTTGTTTCACCTAATCTCTGGTTCTTCTGAGGTTTTGTTGGTTCTAATTATTAGGCATCTGATTATGTGATGAAACCTTTGTTTCTTTATATTTTTATCTGTGGCATCATTATTAGCCCATGTACAAATATTGTCAAATGACTCCCCTCCTGACCCGTTTCTAATGTAGAGAAATCTGATATAAAATTAACAGAGAAGCCCCTAAATTTAGCCTGATATTTAATTTCCTAAATCGGACGGAGGTCATGCCTGTATGCTGTTCTCTGTTCTGCAGCTATTTTTTGACACTTCAGCATTTTCATTCTGTGTGCACAGAGGATTGAGCTTACATGAGACCACTGTCTCTGGCAGACTTGTGTGAAATAGTGCCGGTGTAATAGCCACTCAAGCATTGTGTTAACCAGTGTATATAGATCATACCCCCCAAGATACAGAATCTGTATCAATTTAACCATTTCAAAGAAGATGGTGTTATGTGAATTAGGAGTATCAAATGCAGAACAGTAACCTCAGCCCTTCCCTCTCCTTTAATGACACAATTAAACTTCTAGTAGAAGCTAATTACTTTGTAATTAGTGCTGTTTCCCTTCCCAGCACAGGAGACCTGCAATTTCCTAGTCTGGGCATGGTCCTTGTTTTGGGTTTGCAGGTGTTTCTGGTGGTGGGTGCCAGGCTGATGCCCAGGACAGGTGTGTTGAGCCCTCACAGGGATGAGTCCTGTGAAGGAGCAGTGTTCCTGCTGGGAAGGGGGAGGTGTTCCTGTGATTTAGGACACAAGCAGTGCAGTCTGCCAGTGACATGCTCAAAAGAGTACCAGGGAACAGCTCGTTCTCCTAGAGGAGGAACCAGGAACAATTACAATGGAGTGGTTGGCTGGTGTGGAGCTTGACCCCTTGTTGCTTCCCTGATTACACAGGTGCCATGCCCTCAGTCTCTGTTGGCCATGAATTGCATTGCTTATCTTAAGCATGTATGGAATTGGATGCAGCAACTGGTTTCCCCTTGCTGTTGTGCTTTGATTTTAGCTTTGTTTCAGAAGTGTAGGAATATACTTTCAGATGTTTTTGCCCTTTTTCTTAGCCTTTTTGGGTTGCATCTTGAGAGAGAACTTTTGTGAGACAAACGTAGTATTTTGTCAAGCAAGTGACTTACAGGGTTTGAGGCGAAAGCAAAAATGAAAGGCAGTACACAGGCCAGTGTGCATTAGCAAATCAAAAAGTACAAGTATTCTGTGGTTTAATGGCAGTCACCTGGATTCATGTTGCAGCGATGTAGCTTAAGTTTTATTCTGCGCAAGACAATGTCCTTCTAGTTCATCTTAAAGCTTCTTTCAATGTTTTCTTTGACTTTTTCATTAGAGAATTGTTACAGATCAATCTCTGAAATTGCTCTGTGTGTCTTACACACGTAACTTTCTAGTGGCTCGTTGTCTTTGCATGCTATAGAAAACAAAGCAGAGATCTAGGGTTGTTCATTATCATCTGGGGAGAGTAGTAGTGCAAATTTGAAAAAAACCCAGCAGCAATAAAGTATAATTAAGACCAGGCGTTGTTGATACGCTTGTTTACATTTGTGTGGCATGACAGCAGATTCTCTTCTTCAGCAGAATGCGGCACAAAGACTTGTCAAGAAATGCGTGAAAAGCTTCCTGACTTCTAAAATGGAAATAATTTCCTGATGTTGACTAAGCTCCGTGTTCTTCTCTCTCCAGCTCATTGCTCAATGCTTGCTTCTTATGACTGGCACTGCCACTGCAAGAGGAACAGAAAACTCTGCAGACAGGGCAGGGAACTTTATTTTAAACAAACAAGACAAAACAGCCATGCCCCCCCTGGCTCCCCCAAATCCGAACAAAAAAGTCTCCACCCAGCAACCAGTTCAACCAAACAAAAAGCCACAAATCCCCAAAAGCAAAAGACATCCCGACCTATAAATCTATGGGGGAATGGGAAGCGAAGGCATGCTCAGAATCATGTCAGGATAACTGTATGTACCTGTATTTATAGGACAGCCTCCCCAGAGCAGTGCACTGCTGTATTTAATTTTTCTTCTGTTGTGTGGTTTGGTTGGGTTTTTTTACCATCCCTTGAAGAAACAAGTATTTTATAATGTCTTGCTGCTATAACTTGTATGCTAATATATATATCTTGCTTGCTACTATGTAGTATTTTGTGCAAAACCTCTGTAGGTCTGAGCCTATGAGTAAATATCAGAAAAATTAAAAGTAGCCCAGATTTTTCTAAAACACACTCCAGTGCTTGACATCTGAAATACTGCCATGTGGGATTCTTCACATATTTCTGCTAAACACTGTCCTTTAACTGCAGCAGCTTGAGCAGATGCCACTTTAGAGCTATCGGTACTGCAAGGTATCCTTAGGAGTTCGAGTTTCTGCCATTCCCCTCTGAAGGAAAAATATTTTATGCCTGTAAATTAACTTCTGGGGAAGAGTCATGTTTACCTGGTTGATACAGCATAATTAGTTCTGTGGTTGGGGAATTCTTCCATCACTTGGAAGCCTGTGGATCTCCCCGGAATAGTGGCAAGTCCTATTCTGCCTCCTGGTAAACACACAAAGGTCAGTGTCTCCCACCTCAGCCCGAAATGCACACGGAGAGGGTGTGTTTGACCAGCTCCTTTGGCACCACAGGTAGGCAGCGCTCTGGCTAATCTCTGTAATTATTTTGAGTATTTAAGTATCTGCAGTTAAGCAGCCAGCTTTGCTGCCTTAAGAACATCTTACGCAATTGGACCCTTCCCACGCTCCGTCCGGCTCAGGGCGACGTGGCACGCTGGAATTTTTAGTGTGTGAAAGAGGTAGGAATGCAGAGGAAGTCACTGAAAAGGGACTCTGTGCCATTAGGAATATTTTCTTTTGCAAGATAAAATATCTCTTTCCCCTCCCCGTCTTTTTCCTAAATCTCTTGTACAAAAGTTACTCTATTTACAGCCTTTTTTTTCTTTAATTTTACATTAAATAAACTGTTGCACATTACTAAAGAATTGGTAGCTGAAAGGGATTAATACTCCTTTCCCTGGGTATTAATCTGTGATGTAGTTTAACATAGACTTTTTTTTTTATTCTTTGTCAAACTTAATTTAAACTGGATTTTAAAGAAAGTATTTAATTTTTGGTCTTTTCATTTATAACCAAACTAAATTTCTGATTTTTTTTCCTTTTTTTATTAGCTATGGCCTTTTTGTCTTTATGGGGCTCATGTGTGACTTGCCTAAGAAAAACGTGAAAACTTTGTTGGGCTTTGAAACTGATTTGTGTAATTTGCACAGTTGGGGGTAATGTTTTTGGTACAGCTTACAATAATAAAAATAGTTATTAGACACACCTTTCTGTGGAGCAACAGATGTATTTCAAGTGGACCTCGATGTCATTGCAATATACTTTGTTTTGTAAAAGGGGATTCTTCTTTTGCTTAATCCCATTATTTCTCCCATATCAAGCATCACCCGTTCAGTAGAAGGCTGGAGGAGAAAAAGGCTGCCAAATACACGTGAGCCTCTAATAACCTTCTGCAGGGTATAAAACCAGCTCTGAATGTTCAAAGATCCATTCAGTATCCAGACTGTGCTAGTGATGGACAGCAAGAGTCTATGCAAAGACAAAACAGCAAAGAAGGTACATTTATATTGGTGACTCCTAGTATATTCTCCAGTATGTTCTCCTAGCTGCTGGCATTGGCTTCTTTGGTTGGACCTTTTGTGTCTGGGAGTTTTGGTTTGGTTTGTTTTTTTTAAAAAATTAATGACATACACTTCTGACCTGGCCAAATCCTGCAGCGAAGCTCCCCAGTCCAGTTCTGCTTTATGAAATAGATTTTTGTATTTGTTGTATGAAGAGATCCTGGTGGAGAGCTGCTGTGTGGTGCAACAGGCAGTTTTATTGCATGAGTGGCCAATGCTTTGAAATGTGATCGTTGGCTGCTGATCTTGCTGAGCCAGACAAGAGCCCAGGGAAATAGAGTAAATTGTGTTGGAAAGATGGTCTCATGAAATTTTCCAAGCAGCCCTGGATGAGTACAGTAGGGTAGTACTTTTTGCCAGCACAGAATGAGGGAACTGTAACTTGTTTTCCGAGTTCTTTGTGCAGCCAGCACATCAGCCTGTCCTGTCCCTAACAAAAATGTTTTTGTTGGATTGTGTTCCTTGTGTAGTTTAACCTTTTTGGTTACTCGCCTTTGACCCTTCATAGGGATATTTTGGGGCCGTTCATTAGGAAGGCCTGTGCTCTGTCTCCCACCCGGCATTATCAACATCAGGAAACAGAGAGTGTTGTTGGGAGAGGAGGAAGGAAGTTAGACTTCAACATTCCCCAGCTTGGAACCAATTGGGGTTTTTTATTGTTTTTGTTCCTGTTACTAAGCCTAACTTTAAAATAAATTCCCTTTACATGAAATACAGTAGGAACAATCTATGACTTCACTTTCAGAGTTTTCTTTTTCACTTTCTTTCTGATTTTAGTTAGATGCTATAAATGGGAATGAGATTAAAAGAAAATGAGGGTTATGCTTGTATTGACATGGTTCTTGATGTTTCCATAAAAACAAGGGGATCAGGAATTCCTCTTCCTTGTTCTACCATCCCGCATAAATGGGAGGGTGAGGGAGGGCTCTGCAAAGGTGAGCAGTGCAGGATGGGGTGTGTTTTCCAGTGGCATTTCTCCGAGTGCATGTTTGTGCAGGAAAGGTTGTTTTCAAGCAGGTTACTTCTGTTTTCTCCCAGCTAACTTCTTTGTGTGAAATCTTCTGTGTACCATGTGTGTTAAGAAGTGGGTGGAGAAAGTGAGTGTACATATCTATGAGGGTTGATTTTGATAAGAAAAATATAAAGGTTTTCATGAGAAATATTTGCTGAGAATGCAAAGCTGCATTTGCTTTCCCTAGAAAACATCTGAGAGTTGAGTTCTAGGTGATAGTCAGTTCTCACAGCATCAAAATTGAATCATCTTTCAACCAAAAAAAATATCACCAATGTTGAAAAATCAGATGTTACATCCTTGGTTGGCTGCAAAATGTTTTTAGCCTTCCAACCTGTGACTGATGTACAGTCAAATTTCATTAGAACAGGTAATCCTGTGTCATGCATCTCTTGAATGTTCTTTGCAGCAGTTTTTTTTAGAGCACTTTGGGAGCAAATTCATGATGAGCTTGTTGTAATAGTTGCACACAGGATAAAGAAAATAGCTTATAGGTTTGTTCTGGAAATGATGACTTGACAGTAGCCTCCAGCAGTGGAATTTAGCTATCAATAGCGTGTTAATCCAGTTAAGTAGAGAGCCTTTCATAGGGAAATAAGGGTCATGTGTTCTTGCTAAATAATTACCTTTAAAGTAATCACACAACTTGTAAACATTGCCTCGATATTTTTGTGATTTCTTTTTTTGACACAGTTATGACACAGCAATAACTCCTTATTGAAGCAGTGGCACATGCAGTGGCTTTGGGTGGTATTTATTTCAGAACATTCTTATCTAAAGCTGTGTTGATACATGCAAGCACTGACTTCATCAGCTGGCTTTTGCCTGTTCCTGTTTACTGTTTAGAAAATACCAAAAGTATGACAATTGTAATTGCGCTTGCATTTATTTATACACCACTTTTAAATCACAACAAGCTAGCATGGAGACATGCTGGTGATTTGGAGAAGTTTATGGAGCCAGTGCTCTGTTTTCCCTGGCTGATAAGTAGGTGTCCCCAGGGCTCAGTTCTCACCCTAGAGATCCATCCGCTGGTCACAGTTCAGCTCCCATCCTCTCCCACCCCAGGGGTAGGGGCAGTGGTTCTACAGCTAAGCAACAGCTGAAATCACCTGGAAGGAAGAGATAACTGGTTAAATGCATCATGGCTTACTTCACTTAACTCCCATTGTAACTTCATTCTCTCAGTTCTTAGATTTTTAACGTACTTTTTTCCCCACCATGTTGAACAGTGAAACAAAAAACCTGTGATTTCACTTATCTCTCATTTCAGTGGGTTTACTGGCACCAGTGGGGGGGGATAAGAAATACACAACACAGTGAGGTATGTGCTTATCCTGTAGAATGAAGCCTATCTTTGGTAGTTCTCTTGAATCTGGTAACAGTATGCCTTGTTAAAATTGCCATGCCATTCTTTATTGAAGGGTGCTGCTACAGAGTCCTTAACCCCTCCAGATGGAAGATATTTGAGCACAATTATTTTATTTCAGATGTTTGAGGACAATTGTAGGGTTGTTTTTTTCTTTTTCCCCTGATGAAACTATAATTAGCCAAAGTTGGACACCCCTTCTGCCTGATCTTGGCAGATAAAAGCTGATGATGCTTGTTAGATTGGTTGGTTAATGCTCCTGATAGTTTACCATGCTGGTTTGAGGTCGGAAAGATGATGGAATCAAGTGAGTGGCAACCTGTCATCTACCATTGTTCACGTGAACTTAAACTGAAATAGCCTTTGAGTCTTTTTTTTTTTTTTTGACATGTTACAAATAATAAAAATGATTTAGAAACAAGTCTGGCATCTTTGAGAAACCTTCACACCTATAGTTTTATAAATCACGTAGACCTGTTTACCACAGGTTTAACAGCTCCATAAATATGATCCACTGTTACGGTTATAGGTTGGGAAAATGGTCACTGGGTTATTCTATGGGCCTGTACCCACTTTATTGCTACATGGTGCCTAATCAGCCTTAAAGTGAGCACTGTGCTATTACAGTGACCATCTGTGGAGAACATAAAATGGTAGCAGGATGTAACAATCTCTGTTTTGAAACAGGACCATCTTGCCTTTTATTTCAAAAGACAGTTGCTTGAGGTCTCTGAGGTAAAGCCCTGTTTCCTTGGTACTTCACCAAAGCAGCTTTTTGTCTTTAGGTACTCACAGTACCATTCCAAGACTTAATAAGTCAATGACATACTTTTGTAGACTAGAGTGATTTTTATCTTCAGATTATTCAGAACATTTATTTCAAAAGTGCAGCTTTTGGGATTTTTTTTGATGTCTGCTGGATTTTATGTCTTTCTTGGTTATTTTTAGTTATTTATGTTTAAAAAACTGTAATCTTAAATCATAGTACAAGCTGATTTGCCTAAAGGCATTTGCAGTGTCAGATCCAGAAAATAATAATAAAAAAAAGTTGCTCTAGTTCTGAAATGACTAACAAAAATACTGGTATTTATCATTAGACTCTAATGGACTCTCCCTCACAAGGTTATGTTACTGGCCTCCAAGTCTCTTCTATTTTCATTTTGATGTAGATCTGATACTGTTCTTGCTTCTGACTGTTTATTCTCAAGAGGCTATTTCTGTATAAGGCTTCAAGTATTCCAACATCTCAGCGAGTGTTTGATAATGGGTAATTTTGCTGCTCATGTCCAGCATCATCATTAATGTATATGTTGTTTACAAGGCTGATTGACAGCAGTTCTTCCTGGGTAATTCTAAGCAAATTTGTAAGTCAGTCTTGGCAGTGGGATTACTGCTAAGGATTTCTTTAAGTATATTGCCCTGCTTGTCACAGTTTATGCTACCCTATTCATGGATAATACTATTTCTTTTTAATGTATTAGTTAATACTCTTTACTGCTGTCAATCTTAAAAGCACGATTTCACAAGGAAGACATTTAGAAAAACCTACTATGAGGAAACTCATGTTACACAAAAATCCCACTGAGCTGATGATAATGATCCTGTCTGATTTTACCTGCAATCTTTGGTAGATGCCAGTGGCCCAAAAGATCTATAGGAACTTCATTAATATCAAAATAAAATGCAAAGATTTCCCCCACAGATAGAAGTGTGTGTGTTTGCAAACAGCAGACTCATGACTTTGCTGAAATGGAGCCATAGTGGGCTGCTTTTGGGAGGTGATTTTTTTCTTTCAGTAAGATATTTTTTTTCCCTTCCAATTTTATCACACTCTGCTTACAGCCTTGTGTTTTTAGATTGACTCCTTCCTAAAAATGAAAAGCACAATGTAAAACTTCCAGAAAACTTAATGAACGTGACTCAAAAGGAAATATTAACTCTGTAAGCAAAGACATAGCAAGACCAATGCTGGGAGCCTTACTAAAAAGTGGTGACATAATGCAGGGCTGGCCTTTGAAAGTGCATCCTGTCAATTTGAGGTGTGACAACATAACCTAAAAATAGTTCCTGGGACTAAGAAAAGGTAATGCTTTGATTTGAGGATTTCTTTTTTTTTCCCCCCCTTGGAAAATTCATATATGCTGGAAACAAAACAGGTGTGACTTCTCCACATCTCCAAATAAATCACAGATACCTTTTCAGAGGAGATTTGTTAACTGGACTTTAGTTTTCATCTTTTCAAGGAGCAGGAGTTCCCAGTAAATACTGCTACTGTGCAGACTCTCCTAATTTCTGGCCTTTAGGGCAGCACTCAGGGTTTGGCCAAAGGTCATATCACATGCAAAATAGTTCCACTCCACAATGATTTTGTTTTTTCAATTTTTGTTAGCTGTTTTTTCAAAATTTTTAGTTAGCATGTTTTGGCTTTTTTATTTTGGTGCAAGTCATTTGAAAGTTGAAACTAGAATATCTCCTTGGTGCAGTATGGTACTTAGATGGATTATGGGCTTTATGTGGTGTATATTTCAATTCTCAGTTTAGGGCATATTTGAGAGTGCTTAATAATCTCTATTGGTATTATATTTATGCATTTTTAATAGTTCAGTTGAAGTGACAGTTGTGTTCTTGCAGTAACTACTGCTATTACTTTTTAAAGTTCAAGGAATGTCTATTGCCCCTCGCACTTGGCCAGCAGAGCCTTGCGGAGCCTGGTGAAATTGTGTATAATTCTTTCTCTGTGCATTGAGAAGAGAGGTCAGGGAAGGGAGCTTACCTTTCCTTTTTCTCTTGGAGACAGAAGTTCTGCTCAGGGCACTGGGCAGTCAGTGTGCTACAGCCCAATTTGAGCAGCAGCTCTTCTCTAAATGAGGGGAAAGTTCCCAGTCCATTTGATCCCTGCTGCTTCTGTTATTATTGTCAACAAGTGCCTTTTCCTGACATGAGTGTCTGTCTATATTGGGAACAGAATGAAATTTTTAGCCATAACTAATGAGCTGCTTGCAATTATTACTGTCCTGGACTAGACTCAAAGGGTTCACTCAGATGAAAGGCTCCCAGTATTATCCAGTTATTATCTTGATCCCATTTTTATCTTTTTCCTTTAAACTGCACTACCTGTTTTTAGCTTTCATTTGCTGACAGCAAAATTTTAACATTCAGCTTAATTAAAAAGAATTCCCAGTATAACCTGGTTACCCTGATTTCTCCTCTTCAGTGTAGTGGTAGAGGGTCTGGCTTTTAGTATCAGATACCAGGCGAGAACTGCTTTAAAAATGATATCAGCTTTTATGTAGTGAGAAGAATAAATGGAAAAAACCCCATCCCTATGTTTTAATGTTTGGGTATAATGTGTTGCATTTTTGTATGCAATTTTACTTTAAAAATCTTTGCAAAGCAAGGCTTGCAGAAATGCTGGCGTTCTTTGCTGTGGCTGCATTCCTGTTGTAGCATGTTGTCAGGGTCTGATATGACATCAATCCGAATGTAATAGATACATAGTTAAGCAGTTTATTTTAGGATCCAAAACTCTTCTAAGAATAGGCATGCTCTCCTTTCAACAGGAAAGGACAAATAAACTAAAATGGGATACCAGGGAAGGAAAAAGAGGAAAAAAGCAGAGAGGAAAAAGCACCTAGGGAGATTAGGAAAAAGGAAAAACCAGCAGCGTGGTCCTGGTGGTGTTCAAGGCTGGGCTGAAACCCTTGAAGTGACCATTGCATACAGACTCTCTCAGCAGACCGTGGTGTCCTGCCTGGCAGGTGTTGGGACATGCTGGAAGGCTGAAGTCCTGCAGAGTGGCCTGCCAAAATAGCCTTGTGTTTGCCTCGGAAGTGGTCCATAGGTTTAATTAGGGAGGGAAAAATAGTCTTAAATTTTCTAATGTCTTTTCTTAGTTTTGTCAGAACATTAACAGCTGATTTTCTCTAGTGCCCCAAAGCTCAGGCTCTGCTGTAATTCCCTGTGGCTACCTTAGTGGGATCACTAAGCTGTGGGTAAGGATGTGACTTTTTCTGGTGGTGTCATATTTACACCAGGGGTCTAATCATAGAAATTTGTATGGCAAAAACTCGCCAAGTCAGCCACTTGGTTCATGTGCCAGAGCATCATATATTACAGCAGCAGTGTTCAAATTAAAATTAAGGTGGTTAAATGTTGCTGTGTATGGTATGTTGGGTGTATTTTTCTGCATTGTTCTATGGAAGCAACAGAGCCCCACAGAACACTGAACATATATCTGTTGGATATGAATTCAGCAGTGCACTTAGAACCCAGAAGGGTTTGAAAATATTTTTGTTCACCAAAAGTCTCTACTAGTGTAATCTTGAGAACATGTCTTTAGCTTCATGTTAACTCATCTGCCCCAGTTGTTGCTCTGTAGGTTTTCTCTCATAACTTTCTTGTAATGTTTCTGTTTCTTTGTTTTAGTTTTTTATTTTAAATTTAACAGCTGACATAGGTATTAAGTGTCAACATAACACTTAATGTAGTGGAATATCTACAGTCAAATGGATTCTGATGTTCCATTTGTTTAGTGAGCAGGACATGAATCTCCTATGTGAAGCTGTGACATCAACACATGACATTTTGCTAGAATCTACTTTTTAAATTGTATGTGCTTTGAATATTTGACTTTTAAGTGCTCTCATGTTGCTGTTAATAGGATATAAACAGAAGTCTTTTGCTTGTTTGTCTTTTAAAATTAAAACAACTTTAACAAGCCTACTCTCTTATTTATCTTGATGTCATGTTGTTAGTGTTTGATTCTTGATTTGACAATGTTTTTATAATCCAGTATCACTACATAAATTATCTATAATGAAAATACAGATATTTTTCTAAGATTACAAATACTTTTTTTATTTTATTTTTTATTTTGACATATTTTTTCTTTGAGGACAGGATTGTATCATGGTCAATAACCTTCAGGCTGCAAGTCAGGATAATAGACTGTGAATGCCTTATTGCAATACTGTACAGAACATTGTTAGGAAGGAAATAAGAAAAACAAACTAGTTTGTCTGAAAACAGAATGATCTGAAGGTCTGAGACAGAGGAATGACATGACATCGCTCTGCCTGCTCAGGAATACTTATGCTGAATTTTGGTGAGCTTTCTGTAATTCAGACAATGTAATTTTAAGTCAAAATTTATCAGCCTGATTTGCAATATTTCATCAGAATATCACTCAGCATCATCCAGATGGGCATGGAAAGAAACCCTTCCCACAGTGTATGAGGATGTGAGCAGGTTTTCTTCTCCACTTTAGTACCTGTATGGTGTGTTCATTTCCAGTGCAATATGCACTGAAGGACTCTTGTGCAACAGCTGTATGCTAGAAAATTATTAAAAATTGTTTCAGTAGTTCCATGGTTTATTGAACTCTTGGATCTTGTTTTGTTTGAGTTTTGGTTTTTGGGGTATGTTTTTTGTTTTCTTAGTAGTTAGTTAAAACAAAGTAATATCTTATGATTCATGTGATTCTTGACATTACCGCAATATCCTTGCTATCCTTGCATTGTCTGGTGTTTTACCTGAACTATGCCAGTAAGAGAGACCCCCATGCCAGTCAGTCATATCAGAAATTAATACCTCTTCCCATTGCCTTGTGTCTGGTGGGATCTGTCTCTGTGTGTCTTTAGGACCACCATGACTTTGTACCTCAGTCCAGGTGTAGGACTGTTGTCATCAGGGGTTAAAGCACAAGAAGCCTTTGCACAAAACTGACCGACAAGGTTTTGTCAATTCTGGACAAGGATGCTACAAGCAAATACTGCCATGCTTGTTACTCTTTTGTAGAAATTCCCTACCCGTTCTTCAGCTGATGTGTTTGGGCACTACAAGTCCATGCAGACCCTTAGAGAGTTAGAAGTTGTCATTCCCACAGAATCAGCAATAACAAAATAAAGGATGGGGGGCATTAAGTTGTAACATGTCTGATTTGTGAGGCCTTGAAAAGTCCCACACTGTGCTGTTGTTACTCTTCTCTTGTGCTCCTTCAGAGCTGGAAATCGTTGTCAGTGTTAGATCCTCTCCTCAGGCAGAGCCCAGTTGTTGCCACCAGCCCCACTGCTTGGGCTTCCACAGCTACTTGTGCTTACCCTGCTTTCAATCATAATTCCAAGCAAGATCATTTCAAGTCAGGTTTTCTTCAAAAATGACCTGGATGCTTCACCAGCTCATCTTAGGGTTTTGTTTTGTTCAAAATCTTTGTACAAGATTTCAGATGTTTTCAGTTTCTGGGGATTGGTTCTTTTCCCTTCCCATCCTTCGCCCTGTCCTGCCCCAGTAAAAACAAAGAAAAGAAGATAGGGAAAAAACACCAAAGGTGTTTGTAGCATATAGGGAGGTATGTCAGGAACACCACACTATATGACAGAGACCATCTCATTAAATTAGATGTGTAGGCTGTTAATTCAGCTCAGGAAGTTCATATGATTGCTAACTACAGAAGAAAGGGTGTCCAGGTCCTCTTAGATGTTCCTGGCTGCAGCTGAAGGCAGAGGGAATGTCTGTGTGACCACCTCTTGCAACCTTTGCCTCTTTGAAGGACAGAGACTGCAGAGTGTTCTCACAGTTAAGAGTAAATCATACAAGCACAAGGACACAAAGGGTAATGTCAAAATGCAGTTATTGGTAAGTAACCTCATTTGATGCCGTAAATATTGACACTTTGCTGTCCAAAGTGGAAGTGTTTTAAACCAGCAGACTTTATTTACCAAGAAAGCATCTGAAGAGTTTCTCTGTACACAATTCTCTTGCTACATCAGTGTCTACTTTGCTTGATTTTCTTAGAATTCCAAAACTGCTTAACATATCAAGTACATAAATAAATCACTTGGTAAGTCTCTTTGAGGAGAATCAAAATCATGAAAAGGTAGAAGCGTAGACATCTGTGCTTAATAAAATCAAATTTTCATTCCACGAGAGAGAGTAAGTGGAAAAGAGTCTGCTGAAATGACTTACTCTCATTTGAAAAAATCAAAAAGGAGTAACTAAATAATGATTATCTTTAGTGTTTATGTTAAGTGGTAAGAGGTTTATTAGGCTAAAATTTGTGCTTTCAAAACAAAATTCTCAGTATCAGGAAAGAGTGTTAGGATACTTTGCTTGTAATTTTCTATTTTTTGGTGAAATTACCTAAGATTTATTTATTTGTCTCATTTAATTTCTTGTTGTATCTTCTTCTCCCCATTCAGTTATGAGCCCTGTGTTCTAATGATTTTTTTTTTTTTTTTTGCAGTGGTTGCTTCTTTTCGAAAGTAGTTACATGTTTAGGCCACTTTCTATATAAAGATTTTTAAATCTGTAGGGCAGATCAGGGTTCAAAGTTAAACTGGCAGCTGTATGTCAGTCTTGTATGTTATATATACCACTGGAAGGCTGTGATGTGAAGTAGCTCTTCTCCAGCTGTTGAGCATGCATAGTTCTATGGACATGTTTTATTATGCCAAACTGCAGTTTTTCCCCCCAGGGAATGAGAATTCTTTTGCACTATGGGCACCACCACAGCAATACCATGGCCTTAGGGATTTACAGGAGATATTTACAGGCTCTGGTAGTGCACCAAACTCCTTCAAAGGAGGAATGACATTATTGATGAGGGGGTAATTCATCATATCATCTTGAACAAACTTGTTCTCACTGTATTTTGTGTTACATGTTGACTTAGCTTTAAATTGCAAAGAGTGGTAGGATTGATTCTTTCCTCTCACCTCAAAGACACAGGTGCCCCGTCCAGCTTAACTAATATTTCCTGGGTCTGTGTCTGAGCACTTACGTTTTTGCTTTCAGTTTAAATCCTCTTACATTCGTAGAGTTAAAAATAAAAAGCACGCTCCCCAATACTTCCTAATGCCTAATCATAGAAAAGTTAAAAAAACCCTAGAGAACCATACAAAAGGCAGGATTGTGAATGTAAATCTGTAATTCAGTTTTGCATTATGGATTTGCAGCAGCATTCCTTTGAAAGGATAGGGAGGAAGGCTCGTCATCTGGCATCGTGTACCATGCTTGCATTTCTAGGATCAAATGTACATTAACACATGACACCACCAATCTGCATTAAGCAACAGGCTTAAAATCAAGACACAATTCAACTATAAAAGTGCTCTTAAGAAGTACACTTGAGTGGTTTGTTTTTTTTTGTCTGTAACATCACTTTTTTAAAGACTTCTATAAATTTTATTAATACAATTCTTACTCTAAGAAAATGACATTACAAGTAAAAATTACTCTGACCATGAAGAAGATTGTAGAGACTAGAAGACTGTATGGAAGCTTGTACTTCAGGTCAAGGGATTTGCTTGGGCATGTCTTGTATTTGTGCAACAGGAGTGATTTTAATGTGTGGGAAATGAGATACACTGGTATGTTCTTAGATCAGTGGTCTGTGTATGCTGGAATTTTGTTGCTGGAGAAAATTCACCATAGCAGAAGTTTGCACTTTGTTGGCTTCTGCTGCAAATTTCTTACATCTCTATGCAATTGATGACTGGTTTTATTCCACATGCATATGAACCCTGCTGTATAATCTAGAGCCCTCGTGGATATTTTTCTGTCAATCTATTCTTAAATGCTCCTAACATTTTTTATCTCAGCAGTGGCCTGTGATTCCAAGGGTAATTGTATTCTGGCTTAAAAAAACCACTTTCATATTTACATCAATCTTTATCTCAAAGCGGGTGGGGGATTCCTTGGTTTTCTGTAGCAAGGTAGGGCATTAGAAACATCTGGCTGCTTCTTTTCCCTTGTTTATTATATAATTTGAGTAATGTTACTGGTCATTCATTCTTTCCAGAAGCTTTATAGTTCTAACCAGGGTTTCTTCTTGTACCCAAGTCTCTTGAAGTCTTTAATTTATATTGCTCTTTTCTGCGTCTTTTCTATTTGATGTATCCTTTTTCAGATGGGGGTGACCAAAACTGAACACAGAATTCAAAAGTGAACACACACTATTCAAGGTGAGGGAATATCACTAGTTTTATATAAGGCATAATATTTTTTGATATGTCTTTATCCTTAAAAAATAAATACTGATATCCTGATTATTTTTGCTCCCAATTGTAAAATATTTCTCTCGAGTAATCTGTAAAGTTGTCTAGATTTTTCATTGAAAAGTTGGTTAATTTATAACATTAATTCTTATGGGTAGTTAATTAATATTATTGTACATTAATTTTCACTATGGTTTACTATACAGCATGTATGCTCTACTTCCTGTTGCTGTGTTGATCTAATTGCATATTTGAAATTCCTTCTGAAGACCCTCATGAATGCACTATAGAGCCAACTGTTCCTTGTATCCTTCATCATTCACAGGTTTTGTCATTACATGGTTCCTTCCCATTTCATCCTTCAGATCATTGAACTATGCTTGCCTGTGAGTCTTTTTTGGAGTGTTGCCACCTTGCTATGGATCCCTCTTGCCAGAGTCCTTCCTGTGTTTTTGCATATCTTGTAGAAAGGTTTGCATTCTTCCATGGTTATGATAGAGATTGGTAGTTGAAGAGAAGGAGTTGTACGTGAGGATACTCATCAGAATGCCCATTATCATCTCTCATTGACTTACTCATTACCTCTGATCCTCCTCTTAGACCTCCTTTGTTCAGAAGAAGAATTATACATCTCACAAGCCACTGGTTATTCCTTTCAGAAAGTACATTGCATTCTGCTGGTGATGGTAGTGGGGGGAAAGAAGTCTTATTCTCAGGTTGGTATTGGATTCATTTACATGAGTTCTTCATGGCATGACTTTGACCAGGTCATTAATTAAAAAAAATATAAATTAAAATCCTGCCCTTTTGATGATTTTCTTACATTAGTATTTCTTATAATGATAACAGCATGACAGCAGATAATTATTAGGCATTGTCACCATGAACAGTGGTAAATAGGGGTAGTAAAGTTTGGCTTATATGAGAAGAGTACAAATTTTATGTAAAATGCTCATATTAGAAGCATTGTCTCCATTAACCTTCAACTATATGAATATATAGAACCCCAAATTTATGGAGAGCCAGTATTAAAATTCTTATTCAGTATGTTTGAAATTGCAGAGTTAGAATAACGTGGTAAGGATTATATGACTGTTTGAAACGAATTTTTCTGCAAAACCTGTGCCAAAATGCTGACACTGCCAAGGACCCACCAACATTCTTGGGGCCCAGCATCTTTGGAGCACCTGGGGAATGGAAGTGGCACCACTGTGGAAATTGGCGTGGGTGGAGAGTAAAGTTTTTGGTCTGGTGAGGAGTGGGAGAAATGAGGAGAGGAAGACTCTTTCTGTACTCTCCACTCGTCTGGAGAGCAGCAGCCTGGTGGTCAGTAAATAAGCCAGGGGCAAGTGATGGACGGTAGATACATTGGCCCTCTCATACTGCCAAGAGGGAAACAGAATAAAAATGGCTCAGTCTTTAGTCTCATTTCCTTGGTATGTGAGGGGGTATGTGTAGTGTGATTATGTTATAGGACCTTCAGTGGGAACATATTTGGGAAGTTATTCCTGTGTTCAATGGGATTTTTCGTAAAATGAGTGGTTCTGGGAAGCTGCTGTTTTTATTATTTTATGCTGTTCTTCAGTTGTTATTATGTACATTAACTGTTGGATTTTAGCTTTTTCATGGAACTTCTCTTCTAAATTTGATTTCTAACCAACCATTTCTAGGTAATGATCATTTGAAATGGCTTGACTTCTTACAGTTCTTGTTATGACTTATCTTTTCAATATGGGTAATTCTTGCTCTTCATTCTTTGTTCCTCTAGTGTAATGGATGGAAGAAATTTTCTGTTACTATGCTAAAGTTTTGATTTTTCTTTTTAGTTGTTTCTTAGGGTTTGGTTTTGATCTTTTTAATCCTTCATTCATTTCATTTTTCTTCAAATTTATTTATTTCGTTGCTTCATTCCAAGGTGACCAACAGGCTGAAGCTAAACTATTTTATGAAATGTTCTGGTCTTTGAGCAAGTTAATGGAACAAATTGTATGGTTTCTTTCCTCGTAAGCTGACAAAAGCTTATAGAACAGTATATGTATTCGTGGTCTGTGATGTAATAAATAGAAATGTGACTATTCAAACAAGCAGCTGAAGCAGATATTCATTTTCATCTTTCATATTTTTAGATATTTCCAGTTGAAAAGTCTGAGCTGAGCTGTGTCAAGTGAGAAAGGAGGATTGCAGATGTGTTCATCTAGGAATTGTTGCTTAATAAAACGAATCTTTCCAGTGTAATAATGTTGCATTTTAAGTTCTAAATGAAGCTTTCTGATAACGTTTTTAATTAATGCTTAACATTGATAAGAAGGAATTAGATATTTTCCCTGTAAAATGTAGCTTTTGAAGTGACCTTAAGCAGCTTAGAAAATTCTGGTGTTCTCCTTCTTGATGTGTTGATGTGGGATACCAATTGCTATTTACAAAGCTGGGGACAGTGGTAGCTTCTGGTGCACTGAACCTCTTGTGATCTGTAGTAAAAAGCAAACAGGTGTGTGTGTTGCTGCTTTGAGAGAGAGAAATACAGAGTTCCACTGGGTTTTTTTTTTTGAGTAATCTGATGTTAAAGGGACTGTTGGGACATTTGGAGTTCCTGCCACTCTGATCTCTTTGGCTGTAGTTAGAAAAGGGCATGCCTTCATTTTAAGCTGCACGTAAAATATTTCTTATATGAGAAAAGAGCTGAGGATCATCTTAAAAATAAAAACTGAAGAATGACTCCCTCCACTTTAAAACTTTTCTCCCCAGTTCTCCAGATAGATTTGAACAGGAAGTTTAAAAGAAGGAGAAACAGAAGCAGGTGCTTTTGAGCATGACATAAGCAACCTTTCCTTTATCAAAAATGTTTGAGCTGGTTAAGACCAATTTAAACATAACCAAACTCAGTCACAGTTTTCCTGTAACTTTATTTGCTGTGAGAAAGTTGCTCCATTTTAAGGAGTGACATGAAACATGGTAGGGCACACTGAACCTGAAAGAACAGCAGCTCTTCATCTTCCTCACCCCAATGATTTTGGTCCAGGAGCACATTTACTTCCCCTTCCTTTCTGCATGGTGGGTGAGGTGCTGGGAATTGAGGAGCACAGGTTGTGCCTCTCCTGAAATACATCCCTTTTACTTAGATTGTTAGTGCTTTTCTTGCTACCCAGGAAAAACTAACAGATTACTGCATTTTGAAATACAGTAAGCATTCTCTCTTTTTTTTTTTTTTTGGCATTGTATCTGCCTTTATCCTTCTATTATTTGCAATCCTGTCCCTCAAAAGAGATGAGCGACAGACTGACCGACTGGGGCTATTTTTATACAGTGCACATATTAACCATTGAGTAAACGTAAGAGGTTTTAAAGAGCTTATTTTAGCAGAAGCATTTGTTAAAGCCCCTATATCCATAGGCTGTGTGTATATTCATTAACTATTCAGGGCTGTAACATAATACAACAAAAGGAAGTGTATTTTAACAGAGATCTGTGACAACCATAGGCAGGCTGGCACCCAGCCAGCGGGTGAAGGCAGACGTTTCTCGCTGCTATTTCTAGGCTTGTGGCATCTAGAGATATTGAATTTATTCCTCGGATAACGAAAGTAGCTCACACTTACTGCAGTGTCACGATCCCGCGTTACAAAAATACGTAGGTTTGATCCCCAGAAGCTTATTGTAATCAAATCTTTGGAGGCAGCAGAAAACTGAGCCTCTCCAGTTTCACTGCCAGTGTGACAAGATTTATCCTTCATATAATCGCATCTGAAGTGGTTTGGGGCAAGGATGGGAAGAACTGAAGTGCCAGCATGAGTGGAAAGTACGTAAATATTTAATAGAATATCCTGTCCCATAGACTTTCTTATCTGTGGAAAGTCTTGGATTTTCCCTGGAGCGGAAGCCTGAGCAGCTTCACTGGTCAGAGATGAGGCAGAGCATCAGGAGTCCTTCCCCTGGTGGTGGATGTGCATCCTTGGAGTATGGTTGTGTACAGCTTCTACCAACTACCCCTGGTGCAAAGGCAGGGAGATGCTTCAACTCTTGGCCTGCTGTATATCTACAAAATAGCTTCTCTGTCCCAATGTAGCATAAGAAGAGGAATTTGCACCCAATCCAGTTCCCAAATCAGTGATTTAAAGAATATTTTGCTGAAGGTTAATGTCAGTGGAGAATAAGATATGTAGGAATTTACTATGAACAGTGAGTCTGGTTTGTATGTGGAATGTCAATAGACTACACCAGGATGTTTGAGTTTTTACACAGGTGAGAAATCACATGTTACCTGGTCAGTCAGATGCTCCTGATCTGCTGGGCTGCAGTGGGAATTACCCTGTTGGTTTGAACCACCTTCCTACTCTTCTGTGACACACTGAGCTAACAACAGATTGTCTGCTTCAAAAGTAGATCCCTTTATAGTGTGGTGATTTAAATAATACTTTACATCTCCAGGCATCTTTCTGTATTAGAACGCAGATATAAATTAATTCCTTTTCCTTTTGTTAATAGCTTGAATGAGCTGGGAGGGAAGGTTTTCACAGAACAAATGCAATGAAAATGGATATTTGTGAAATACTTGAGTTGGTTCCACGTGAGCAGAAACATTAAAAGCCTCTTTAGCAGCTGTGTCAATAGCAATTTTTCTGGTTCTTGAGTGCAGAAATAAATTCAGATGCTGTTGGTTAAATAATTCACATTTGTTTTAGGTGAAAAATAACACCTGCTCTGTTTAGCAAGTGCAATATTTTCATTTAAGCGATTTAAAAATTGATCACATTGAACTGATTTGAGTACATTAAGGGATTTGCAGTTATGTAATTAAATTGATATTTTGCATAGCTTTAAGTGTACTCTCCAGTTGGGAAGTGAGCAAGTGGATTTTCTGATAAAACTTCTAGTTTGCTTTTTGTTTGAGATAAAAGAATGCATTGTGTTTAGGATGTTGTTAAAGACATATAACATTGAGTGGATGAATCATCTGAGATATACTGGAGGAAAGGGAAAAGTGTTGAATCAGGCACTTTCTGTTTTTCAGGCATATCAGTTATTTTCATGTACATAGCAAACTGATACTTGTAGGAAAAAAAACCACTTTGGAGCTGCAAAATGTTGCCAGAGAGTATCCAGATAAAGAAAAATGCAATTTCTGATGCTGTGATTTTATTGAAATAATTAGCCTGTGTTATCAAATAACAGATTACTTATTTATTTATTTATGGTCATGTTGGATTGTTGAATTACCTGTTTTTCCCGAGTCAAAAATTGAGTAACCATGTTTAATTTGCAGAGCGCCAGAGATCATACTGGGATTGCCGTTTTGTGAAGCCATAGACATGTGGTCGTTAGGGTGTGTCATTGCGGAGCTGTTTCTTGGATGGCCACTGTACCCAGGAGCACTGGAATATGACCAGGTAGTAAATAAATTTCACAAGCATATGCACATTTTCTGCAACTTAAGGATTTCAGATCATTAAATCCAGAATTGTGAATGTTAATAATATCCCCTATTATGTAGCATTTCTTCAAGTCTGTTCAATGCTTTTAATTTAGTCTTATTGGTTGTCCTAGAAGCATAAATCCTTTTTTTAAACCAGACTGTATATTATGCTGCTGTTTTGAATTAAATTTCACTTTGTCCTCCTCCCTCCGTCTTACAAAATAGATGTTGGTATTGAAGCTGCTTTTCTGATGGAAACCAAAGTTTGTGGCTACTGGCATTGCACTGTCATCTCTCTCTTGCCATGAACATAAGGAACGGGGCTGACTCTGGAATGTCTGTTCAGATGTCAGGATTAATTGTCTTCTGAATACTCTCTGATGCTTTCTGGAAATCCAACAAAGCTCAAAGTTTTGAGAGCCTTTACTTCATGAGGAAGGAGACTCGGCTGTTGCAATAATGATGTAGAAATGCAGTGGTAGAGCTTGGAGCTGTTGAAGCTGTGCCTTTGCCTCGTTGGAGTTTTCAGCTGCTGACACCATCAGTGACTTAAAAAAAACCATGTAGTTTGTAATGAGAGATGCAGAACATTTTCTATTTAAAACGCTTAGAGAAGTCTTCAATTTTCTAGCCTAATGTGGAATTTGGAAGGAATGTAATCAGCATCCCGACTATCCCCACCTGGTTCTGAACACTGAAAGTAAAATAATTTCTTGAAAACCCCACAAGTAACAGCTTCTTTCTAAGTTTTACATCTTTGATTCAACATTGAGTTTAGGGGCAATTCCCTCCAGTATGATGTTTAGGTTATTCAAGTTCTGATCATGTAGTGGGCTTTTGAAAGCTCCCTGTGCTTACAGATCAGACCTACTTTTCTAGAAATTTGGTTGTTAAAACCATTGCCAGGGGAATATATTATTTTTGTGTTGATTTTGGTAATGTTTTGTATTTCAGTTAATTTACACAAAATGCAGCATTTCATGTGTAAAAAGTGAGCTTTGAGGGAACATGGATTGATGCTTTGAAGCATTGAGAAGACTTTTTTACTGTTAAAATGGAAAATAAAAGAGGAAACATCTAACAATCATACAATTTACTTTCTTTATAAGGAGAAAGGGAAAGCATCTGTTTTTTGGAAAGAAGCTGTAATACTGTCTCAAAATTTTCCAAGAATTTGGCAGATTTATTTACCTCTTACTTTGAAAGAAAATGCAGGAGAAGATTAAAAAAAGATGCAAAATATGTAATTTCCAGGATTACTTCCACTCTTGGACCCTGTTCTGGTGGAAACAGCTGTTAAAAGGGATGTTGCTGTGGGTCAGCCCAGTTCATGGTCCTTGATCTTGACCACACACATAGGCAGATGCTGCTTTGCACCACATCTTCAGTCACTTGTGTTGAAATTGGGGTTTGAGTGTGGAAGATGCTGCCTGTGTCCCATTCTTTGCTCGAATTAACTTGTGATTTGTCATGATGGCAGCAGCCCAGACTATTAATTAACGTGTGCCAACAGGCTTAGGGAGCTGTGAGCCTCTGACTTCTGTGCAGGGAGCAGTAACAGCATAAAGCTCAGGCTCATGATTCTGAGGATGGTTTTTCAGAATAATAGCAAGTTTCATTTGAAAAGCAAAGACATTTTTACCCCAAGACACCACAGACAGGTTGTCATGTATGAATCCCAGGCAGGTGAAGGCAGTTTAGTACGGAGCACAGAGTGCCTGCCTTATGGTGCTCCTTGGCTTATCTTTCCTCAGTTTTAGAGAGACAAGTTCTAGTTGAGCCATGTTGGACAGTGCAAGTAATGCCAGCCACCTTCCAAAGTACTGTTCTTCATGCAAAGGACTACGTGGATTAGCAAGGCATCTTGATGCCTGTAAGATTTTCTGCTTCCTTTAAAATTGAATACTCAGGTTAAAAGACATGTAAAGAGTGACACATCATTCAGGTTTGCTGGAAGCATGAGTTAGTAACTCATCTAGCAACTTGCCTGCCCCTCATGTTGGAGCAGTCGTGGTGGAAAAGGGGCTGTAAGCTCCTCTGCACCAGCAGGAATTCCCTTACTCTAGCCAGGCTTGCCACCGTGCTCCAGCATGTCTGCAAAACTTGCTTCAGAGAAATTTGATTCAGGATTTTTCTCAGTATACGTGAGTACAGCTGTAGTAGGAGATGGCTTCCAAGGAAATTCCTTTCCCCCTGCTCCAGGGTGTGTGTCACTGAGTGAATGAACAGACAAGGGCTTTGTGCTGCTTTTCCCCCTGTCCTCCTGCTATGTGGCACCCATCACACTAGCCCTGGAAAGGGAGCTCTTAGTTCTTGTATTCACTTGTGGTTAGAACCAGTAACAGCTGTACTTCCCAGGGGAAAATAGCTGTGTCTTCTGAGCTTTGCTGCTCATTAGAAACGGGCACAGGTGCTCAGCTGCTAAATTTTTGAATTAATGCACTGTCTTTCTCCCACTAATTTGTTAGTCTTTATAAGTGATCTAGAAACAGTTCTGGTCAGAGTGGGATTCTCTTTACTCCCTGAAGTATGGAATTATGGAGGATTCCAAATACCCAAAGTTGGCAGGATTGCATTTAGTTCCTCCCCACTTAGGTTTGTCACTTATTTTTCAGCAGAAGCCTCATGTGTATCTTTCCCCTCTGTTGCCCATTGTTTTTTCTTTTCTCAGGTGCTCCTAACTCTTGCATCCTCTGTCTTTTATTGAATTTATCTTCTCATCTCTTAGTCTCTGGTTTGGTGTACTTGACCACTCTTTCCTTTTGATTTTTCCATTTTTTCCCGTTTTCTCTTATTACCTGGCTGCTCCACCTTTTCCAAGGGCTGGCTCATCCCAGAAGCGCCTTGTATGGAGCCCTGCCCTTCAGGGGTTCAGCTCTGAAGGCCCTTGTTCATTTCAGACCTTTAACCCTGTCTGCTGGAATCCATACTCACTCTATCCCAGCCTGCTACAAGCCCAGTTTTCAATTATTGCCAGTTATTGTTCCAACTCTAGAATAAATGCATGTTGATTATTTCAGTGGAAAATACTCATAAAGTTAGTCCACTCCCATCATACTCAGAAGCAAAGTTTCTTGGGCAAGGATAGTGGATGCCTGGAGGTTGTACATGCACCCCTTTTCCACAAGGAACATTTCCTTGAAATGTAGGTGTGTCAGATGTACAACAGACTCATACACTGGAAACAGCAAATGGGTAGGATTTTATCAAGTTATGTAATAAAAGCATGCAAAAAAAACCCAACCCCACATCAGAGTTCTGTATGCAAACAAAGCACTCTCACTGATTTTGCTGTTTAGAATTAAAACAATACATTCAGGAGTTGAATGGGGAGAGGAGGTAATGACAGCCACTCTACAGAGCGACTTGTTTCTGCTTGCTTATATAGGTCACTTCAGAGGTTTGTTTATGTATGGCTTTCTCTGACAGACAGACAGAGCTGTACCAAGTGCTCAGTGTTAGGTTTCTCCCCAGTGCAAGATGTAGCTGTTGAACTGTGGTGCTCTGAGCGTGGTTCGTTTTAAATGAAATGAAAAGTTTTTAATGGTGTGGATCAGATTTTGAAAAAGTAAGAGATGAGTTATTTTTCCTGTTTTATTTTTCCTCAGATTCGTTACATTTCACAGACTCAAGGTTTGCCGGGAGAGCAGTTGTTAAGCATGGGAACGAAAACTGCAAGATTTTTCTGTAGAGAAACGGATGCACCATATTCTAGTTGGAGATTAAAGGTAAACAGTATAATGTAGTAGAAAACAGAATATTATTTTGTGAGCAGAGAAACCAGTGAGGCCAAGATTCACTGCAATACCACCATCTCCCTTCTGCATCTCCTGTGTTTTTTCCCAGCTCCTGTTCTGTATCCGTTTTTTCTGTTCCCCAAAAGCAGCACTCCAAGCTCATGCCCACATTTCCTCCCTCCAGCTGACTCAGAGGCAGCTCTGGTGCAGCTGCCAGGCTATGCAGTGGCCAGTGCAGGGCTGCACTGCTTTCAGATTTAGGTACTAAATGAGTGGGTTTGGTTTGGTTTGTTTGCTTTCTTGCTTGGTTACTGCTTTTCACTTCACTTAAGGAATTTGTCTCTGAGGCCCACATTGCTCTGTCAAAATTTGTCCAAAGCTTCAGGATCAGAAGCTCCTAGGAGAAAAAGGAGATTAAGAAATAGCATGACTCTGTACAGCTCATTTCCTTCAGATCTCCTGCTAGAACAGTCTTTGCTGGCTGAAAGCTGCAATACAATGAGTGCAGACAAAACTAAAAAGAACGTACTTCTGTGTTCTGCACACCTTGCTTCTCTCTAACCAACATTACTGCACAATGCCCATAAGCACAGCTGTCCCTTCCCATGCAAATAACTTATTATTTTTTTAAAATTGTATTGCTTCATGGGCCAACTTCACTGAGTTTGCAGAGGGCTCAGGGAATCGGTTAGAGCTGACATGAAATTTCTGCAGTAGCAAGAGCTGGGGAGCTCAAAGCACAGGTTGTGTAACTCTCCACCCTAACTTGGTAAATCCCCGGAGCTGGGCAGGGTTGTGTAAGAACTCTCCAGTTACACCCTCCTGGTTCATCCAGTGTTCTCTCTTCTCCAGCAGTTGATCTTTAGGGGACAGTTTACACTTGGCTTCTCCATATGGGAGAACCTAAACGAGTTCTTGATGCAGAAGTTGTCACCTTGCAGAGGTTAATTAAGGGTTTTTGTATGAAACAGTCGTCATTGCTTGCAGTTTTTGTCAAAGTCAGTTTTGGAAACTTTTCTATAATCTCTGTGTTAGTTTTTTTCCCCCCTGATTTCCCACCTTGCCTCTTGCAGCACCAGCCTGTAGGTGCTGTCTGTGTTGAAGGAGGAAAATTGTAACAGAAAGGGGTATAGCAGCTCATAAATCACTGATGAGTGATTTCATTCTTTCTCTAGGATTTAGTTGTTTGTTTCATACTTCAGTATTTAAAATATTTATACCAGCTGTTGTGTATGTGGAGGAATAAAAGTATAAAAATAAAAAAGAGAAAACAAGTTGAACATAGACTGCCTGGGTTTTTTTTAATTTATTTTTTTACGGTGATGTGATGCTGCTGTTGTTTAGAATTAAAGGTCTGAGTTTGAGGAAATGGGTAAAATACAAGTAATAGAAAACCTGTGATATATAAAAATAGAAGCACACGAGAGACTTTCATGAAACAGCTCTTTGCTAGGCTTTCAGCACTTCCTGCATGATTTACAAACTATTTTTGTAATCCAGCACTGTGATCTGTCAGAGGTAAAATGTAGCAGTTTTTGACTTTTGATTTAGGGGATCAAAGTAGCCAGCAAAGCATCATACAAACACTCAATTAAAATACTAATTCTGTGAAAAAACCCAATAGTGTTTTTTATGTCAACAAATACGTGAAGTTGCTTTGTAGTTACGAGTGGCTTTTATTGACAGCTTCTAAACTCAGCTTTCCTTTTTGTTTTTTTTTTGAGACATTGGAAGAACACGAGGCAGAAACAGGTATGAAGTCTAAAGAGGCCAGAAAGTACATTTTCAACAGTTTGGATGATATAGTGCACGTGAGTATTAAAGCCTTCTTCCTTTGCAAAAGGAATATGTGGGAATGAATGCTGACTTTAAAACATTTTCCTGGTTTTGAAAGAAATGCCTTTTAGAATATTATTTATTGTATCTAAGTCATATCCATTCTTCCCTGCTGTTCTGAGGGAAATGTCTGGTTATGTTGGCCCTTTGGGTTTTTCATAAAGATCTTCCTTTGTCACTGCTTGTGTTAAACAGTGGTACTTGTCCTTGTGGTGGGGGGACCCTTTAATTTTATGTGTCATGTATAGTTTCTCTTGTGCCTGAGCTCCCATTATGGGTAAAACAAAGAATGCACATGGGACCTGCTATCTTAACTGTATAGTTTCCAGTATAGTTCTGTTACCTTAACAATGTATTTCTCAGTGTAATTTATTATTAAAAAAAACCCAAACCAGCAGTTTCTTCACTTTTCCTTGGCTTTAAACTCTCTGGTCAACAACTAAAGGAAATTTTTCATTCTGTTTCATATCCTGAGAAAATAATCAGATTTGGTTGCAATGTTGGCATTAATACAGGTTTGAAAGTGTGTTTTGAAGATTACTTCTATAGTTTGAGTTAGACCATATGAAAAATCTTTATTCCAAATCTTATTTCTTAAATTCCAAGTCCCAGATGGGAATAAAGCCTTCAGGGGTTTTTAGCTGAGGAGTGTGCAGAAAAAATGTCACCAGTTCCAAGCCAGTAGTTTTGGGATAAACTAACAAAAGGCTGAATACTAGTATTTTGTAGCAGAAAACAATAACAGAAAGAGTTAAACTAATATGCATGTCTTCTCTGTGACTGTTTTGTTCAATGCCAGGTGAACATGGTGATGGATTTGGAAGGAAGTGACCTGTTGGCAGAGAAGGCAGATAGGAGGGAATTCGTCAGTCTGTTGAAGAAAATGTTGCTTATTGATGCTGATTTAAGAATCACTCCAGCTGAGACCCTGAACCATTCTTTTGTTACCATGAAGCACCTCCTTGATTTTCCTCATAGCAACCAGTATGTAACACAGAGATCTCTGTTGTTGCAATTCATTTCTATAGTACTCTTGTTTCTTCTGCTATCAGAGAGAAAAAATCTTTGCAATGTCTTAGAGAATTCTTTCAAGTGCCTGCAATATTAGATACATCTACTGGGTCAAGGAAACTGCTTGAATAACTGTGTTTTTTCTGAAAAGTTACAGTTAGAACAATAGATTTCTAAGTTGGTTTTTATACATCGTTGTTAAAATTCCAACACGGCAGAAACTTGGGCTTGATTTTTGGAGGTATGAAGAGCCCTAGTTCCAATGAGTCAGTGAGACCCAGGATAGGCATTTCTTCTTGAGGTTAACTTCTCAGTACTTTATGTATTGAATAATGTGAAATATATTGAAAGTTTTCCTGCAGTTCTGGAGCTGTGGATTTCCCTGTGGATTTCCTAAAGTGCAGGCATTCAGCTGAAAGAGCAAGATTTCCATCCATTTAGTTTATTGTCCTTCTGTTTGTACACAGTTGTTAGAAAATGGTGTTAGATGGAAGGGGAAGGAAATAGCAATATTTTTCTTGATTTTAAGATAGGCATTACAGAAGCTTGACGTGACCATAGTAACAGCAGTGTTTCTTTTTTTCTACTTCTGTGGGTGATGCCATTCTGTAAAACTGGAAAATGTGGGCTTTGAACTATTTTTTTTTCATTGTTCTGGGGAATTGTTTTAAACGTTTAACAACATGAGATTGTGATTAAAGCAACTTATTTTCTGGTTTTGCTAGAGTGAAGTCCTGTTTTCATATCATGGATATTTGCAAATGCAGATCAAATCTGTATGACTTAAGCAATCGCAATAAAACATCACTTATGAGATCAGTTGCCTCAGGCAGTGCAGCCAACCTGACTGCGAGCTTTACCAAAATTGGTCCAGTAAGAAGTCAGGTAAAAACAATGTTTTGTGGGTTTGGGTTTTTTTAATTAGTTTATTTTTTAATCATAAGTTCAGTTAATGCAATTTTTCTAATTAATTTAATAATTAAAAAAAAATAACATCTGTTAAATGACAAAATCTTCTCTTTTACTCTCATTTTTTTCCTAACGTTTGCTTAAACGAACCGTTTAGAATTCGGCACATTTCAAATTAAGCTACAAACTGGGATTGACAGTGCTGTATTATGGTGCCCTCCAGTGGCCAAATGGAATGGCTTCCTGTGAAATCTATTTGAAATTGTAACTTTTGTAAGTTGTTTTAGTTGTTTGTTATTTGAAGTGGTGGGACAAGTGTGTGAGGTGTTTAGATTCACAGTTATAATAACAATGCCTGTATTGGATCTGTTCCATAGGCATTAGCTGCATCTGCCCATTCAGTTTTGCACCAAGGGATCCCACTGCAGGCAGGAACTGCTCAGTTTGGTTGCAGTGATGTTTTCCAACAGGCACTGATTATATGTCCTCCAGCTCTTCAAGGTATGTTTATCTTTAATTGTCACAGTTCCCAAAATATAAGTGTTACTGTCTGTCTGTTAGCAATATTTGAGTTTTCCATTATAGCCAATTAAGGTTTATATTTAATAGAACTTAATAGTGTCATTAAAAAATTAGCATGTGAGTCAGATGCAGATACATTGCACCTTTCTGAAAGAAAAACAGCAAACGAGCATCTGCAGAAAATGATTTAAGCAATCCAGAGCCCATCTTCATACACCACACACATACATGTAAGTTTATATCTTGGCTAAAATAAAGGAACAAACTGTGAAAGCTGAAGCAAGAGAGGAGGGTATTCTGAGCTGAAATTTGAGAGGGAACAAGAAAGATGAAGGGAATATCTGTGTCTTATCCTAATAGTGGTCATTTGTGGAAAGGGAAAGGTAGTTTATATTGTTTGCTTGTTGATTTAGCTGGATTACAGTCTTCATGTCCAAAGATGCACTTTATTTGTCTTGGTGACGTTCAGCTTTATGTGGAGATCAGGTCTTGAAATTATGGAGTTTATAAGTTTATTTAAGAATAACCTTCAGACTCCTCCTTAGTTTTCCCTCTGCATTTTAAAGTTTCAGAAATCACACTGAATTCACCTTGAAAAAAAACCCCAAAAGCATTTAGCTAAACTTAAACCCCAGCAAGTCTTAATCTCTATAAAGACAGTTACAGTAATGTTATTTGTGGCAGCTGCATCTCCCCTGGGTTCCAGAAACTCATGGAAGGTCTGAGTATCCACTGGGCAGAGTGTCAGAGGCTATATGAGGTAACTGTATAGCTGCTTATACAGATTCCCTTCTGAGCAGTTAATTATTTAAATTTTATATATTCTTTACACAATTATATACTCCATAATTAACCCCCCCTACTGTTTTCATTATTCCCAGATGAATAAAGTGATTTATAGAAAAGGAAACAGCACAGGCAAATACTTTATCTGTGATCTGTGTACTGTATTCTTAAATGGTGATAAATTTCCATATTCTTAATATGATGATAAAGTTCCAAATTTAAATTCTGCTACAGCTGAAATGAAGGGAATATATTGTTTTCATCACATAGGTGATGAGTTGTTGGCATGGATGAAAAGGGGTATTAATGGTATCTGGCACTGCTTCAATGTTTCCCATCTTGGCTGCTCTGTGGAATATCTGAAGTGTTAAAACTTGCTGCTTCTGTCAGAGCTAAGATGTTGCTCTCCTAGATGGCTGTGGGGAAAAAAATCAGTCAACTGCATTTCAGAATTAAAAGCTTTGAAGTTCATAGTTGTAACTTAGTACTGTGTTATGACATGAGAATTACATCAGATGAAGATTTTCTTCCATCTCTCACTGTAAAGAATCAAGAAAACTCAACCAAAACACTTTTAAACTTTAGTAGCTCTTTAGTAGTTACTTCTGAACACCTATTGCTTAATCTTTGACTAAAGCACAGGGCATGAAGTGCATTTAGAAGATGAGATTAGGTATGTCTTTTCCTAGACAGTATTTTCTTCTACCATAGCTTTCTGTTGCAGTATCTGTTGAGAAAAATTCCTCTTTCATTTTAGTTTGACATTATTATGTAAAAAAGTGTTACTACTAGTGAACATGGCAGCATTGCTATCTGTCTGCTTCCTGTGACAATAGTGAATCTATAGAGGGCATGAGATGCACCTTTTTCCTATCATGCTCTTGTAATAGTCTAACAGTGCTACAGTTTGCATTATTTTGGTGAAGGGAGGAATAGGGTTATGGATTCTACTGCAAATATTTGATGAGATACACAGAAAATTTTTCATGGTTTCCCACAAAAGAGGTGGTAGCAAAGAGGGGCATTATACATGTGTCATTGTCAGCTATAAAAGCTAAGAGGAATGGGTGTCAGCCTGCTGGAAATACAGAGCATGAAATGTGCAGGAGTCAGTTGTGAGAAGCTTTGAAATTCAGTTCTGCTTTTGTCTGCTTCCTTTCAAATACTTTTAATGTAGTTTGATAAATAGTAAATGCTTAGCTTTGCAGAACTTTCTGCCAAAGTCACTCCTCTTTCTAGTAGTCTGTTTCCAAATGATAGCTATTGGCAGTTCTTTCTGGAAATTACAGCATCAAATATTTGTGCAGATAAATTATGGCACAAAAATCCTTCAGGTGTTGATTTGTTTGGCTTGAAAGCCTAAATTATGAAATTAGATCATAAACACGTCAACAAAAATTGCAAAATGTTTTAAAAATGTCCTCTATGTTTACATTTTGCTCAGAAAATATCTGCAAGACTGGTGTTTGCTTAAAGCTTGGGTGTATGTTTTTCTCCCTGATAGGAATTCCTACAAACCACAGCAAACCCACCAGTTTCTCCCTGAGGGTGGATAATGCAGTTCCACTGGTGACCCAAGCCCACGCAATTCAGCCACTACAAATTCGAGCAGGAATCCTTTCTCAGGTTGGCTCACTTTAAAGGAAAAATCTCTCTTATTTTATTGTTAGTTAGTAAATGTTTTTAAATGTAGAGTTCTGTTGCTGTCCCTCTTCTGTTCTGTGCTGAACCACAAGCCGTGAATGTAAATTCAGTCGTTCCAACCTGTGCCATAAAATCTTCTCCGCTTCTCCGCAGACGTGGTCGAACCAGACTCAGCAAATCCTGGTTCCTGCCTGGCAGCAGGTGGCACCAGTGGCAGCTCCTGCAACATCTCTGGCCTCTGATCCTGTGGCTGGCCCACAGAGGCTTGGAGACTGGGGGTAAGCCCATGCCTTTTTGTGCAATACCTTAATGGCTTTGATTTACCAAGAGCTATGGATGCTGATGCAAATGACTTGCAATGTAAAACTGCCTTTCCTTTTCCTCAGGAAGATGATTACCCAGGGCACTCATTACAACTCAATGATACCACAGCCTCTTTTAACCCATCAGATAACCTTGTCTGCCCCTCAGCCAATTAGTGTGGGCATTGCACACGTTGTCTGGCCTCAGCCTGCAGCTGCCAAGAGGAACAAACTGTGTCAGAACAGGTTGGTGGAATATTTGTAACATTCAAAGACAGTGTACCTGTTGTTGCTGTTCTGTGGGTGGGGGATGTAATCTAAAAAAAGTGGCTTGTTTGCTGGAGAAAATTACTCTTAAACAGGCTTTTGGGAAAATGTATCCTTTCTGCCTTAAGTTTTCAATGTTATTTTGGTAATAGACTAGATGGGAAAATAATTGTAATAGTAAGATGTTTTAGTTTCTTTTCATAAGTATGTGCCTATTATGATAGAAAGTTGTCTTTAAAAGCTTTGAGAAGGTAAAATATATATTGAGGGAGTGCTAGTGGGATATTCCTTAGTTTATGTGCGTGAGGATATATCAGGTTTAGACAACTGAAAATAAAGAGATGCTGTATAACCAGGTTGCAGTTTGCCTTGCAGTCATCTTAAGAGCAGTCTTTCTTTTACGGGCAGCCAAAAATGCTTCAGCTGCTTGCAGAAGCAAATATGCCCCACTGCCATGCAAAATATTGGCAAAGGTGTGGGATGCTCAATACAGGGGAAAGCAGATGTTATAGGGGCAATGTCAGCATTCCTGTATTAAGCAAGGAGTTCTGGAGGCCATCAGCTTTTGTTTTCAGGGACAATCTCTGCAGAAAATCTGGCCAGGTTTTGTTTGCTTGTTTTTTACCTGAATGGGATTTTCATTTCTTTTTTCCCTTATAAGAAAATGGGATTTTCTATATACTGTATTCAACGTTTTTGTAAATGTCAGTCTTAGATATTACTTAGTTTGGATCTTTCTTGTTAATATCTGAAATAATCTATGCCAAGTATTTATGACTGTGTTTACTGTTCTGTGTTTTTCTTTGTATTAGTTTGGTCGTTTAATCTACATGGCTTGCTTTGGTTTTGTTGAAAATAGTACAGTTTTCAGGTTTGTTTGTAAAGATTCACTAAATGCCATACGGTTTGTTTTATTCACAGGAGCAACGTGTTACAAAACACCAATATCCAAAATTCAGCCTTTCTGTCTCCAAAGATACTTAACCTGAAGGCTGTGAAGAGAATAAGCTGCATAGAAGCACAGGACAATCTTAACTCAGAAGGGCAGGAGGGCACCTGCTGTGCAGCCTCGGTCAGGCTGGACCCTGATGGGTCTCTCCAAACCACCCAGCGCCAGGCTCTGTTCATATCGGGCTCCCCCAGCCCCGCTGTCAGTGTGATCACCATCAGCAGTGACACCGATGAGGATGACATGGGACGGACACACTCACTGAGGGAGTGAGAATCAGTGTTTATTTTTGTTGTTTCTGTTATTTGGCTTTATTTATTTTATAAGGTTTTCTGAAGGTTAGCCGTCTTAGCACAGCTACTGTATTTAATGCATCTGGGTTAAAAAAAAGACAAACAATGCCCTTCTAATCTAGTTTCAGGAGGAAGTTAACTCTGTAGCACTATGTTATTTGAGAGTAAACAACACCATCAAAACTCTTATCTCTTTAATCCATGTGCGTTAGGCATTTTCAAACCACAGTGCTTTTATGTCCAGCATACTTTTTTCCTTAATAATGTCATAACCTATTTATTTGTTGAAGATTAGTCTTCTGGCTTTGTATAATCAATGTTATCATTCTACCAGTAGCATCCAGTAGATAACATTACATACATATGGGTAGAAAATACCTCTCTGACAGTATAAAAGGGCCTGCCTTTGGATACAAAAGCAGATGCTGGGTATGGTGCTCCAGTGGAATTTTATTTCACAGAGCCATCACAGAAACATGCATCATTTTAAATGAGGCCCTAAAAGTTTCATGTTTGTTTGACTTCTTTTTCACTTGTAATGATTCTGCACCAGAGGAACCTGCATTTTAAATTTCAGCATTGTCAAAGGTTGCAAGGCTCTGAACTGCTGTGGTAAATTTTTTTATGTACTTGTTTTAGTACTGAGTCAGTAAAAAACATGATTCATTTAGTAGGTTTCAAGAAGTGGATGTTTAGTCTAGAATTTCAAAAGAACAGCGCAAAGGTTTAAAATCTAGTTTGGACGTAAAAGAAGCAAGGAGTTGGATGTAAATTTACATTTAAGGGACACTGTCTAATACTGGGCCCTTTTTTAGTCCATAATTACATAATAAAGTGAGTGGCAAACGAGAGGTGGTGTGTTTGCTCACTCTGCTCCTGTGTGGCAGGTGTAAAGGGAGCCTGGAGTGTGAAGCCTGTCAGAACACCCTGAACATCGAGCGTGTGTGTTCCCTCAGCAGTCCCGACAGCACGCTGAGCACCAGCTCCTCCGAGCAGTCCAGTCCATCCCCCTGCAAGAGATCCAACAGGTAACAACTTGGGCTCCTTTCAATAAAACAGAAAGATCCTCCCATGCAGCAGACTCAGTTTATACCAAAAAATGCAGAAGTTTCGTTGTGTTGCCACCTGGTGAGGCTAAATGATCTATTTAAAAATTAATTTACTGGCCTGCACATAGGCTGTTCTGTTATCATTCCTAACAGATCTCTCTTGCTACACTGGAAATTTTCACAATATACTGAATGAATGGTGTTTACAAAGAAAATACAAACATGTTGCATGCAACTTGCATTAGAATAAAAATCTTGCAAAATGAAATAAGCCAAAGTAGGGTGTGACAGATTGGAAGTTACCAGATTGTCTTTATTTTTTGCAGCCTCTTGTTCTCCCATTGTGTATCTTGTAATCTTTAATGACATCGATGCCTTTTTTCTTCTACCAAACACAAGCCTCACTTATGTGAACACTGTTCATATGAGCAGCTTTTAAATGGCTTTTCCTTCTCTGCCTCATGTCTAGCTTAAGTCTTCATTTTGGCACATTATTCAAAATCTGCTCTAACAAAACCATTGAACTTTAATCTGGACTATTTTATGGCCTTTTTTCTACAGTAACTGATATGTTGACACTAAAGCAACTATCTATGTGACACTTAAAAGACATGGACCTGTGAGTCAGTCAGAAATTCCCACTGACTTGGCGTGCTCTGGTTGGGGCACCTGCAGGTGGCTGCTCCTCTTATTCCAGTCCCTACCCTTCTGCTGCTAAGATCTTGAAATTTTAATTGTTCCTACTTGACGCACATCTACAGATTAGATTCCTAGATAGGAGTTTGTTGACCAAGAAATTTTTGGTATGTATAGTTGCTGGTATTGGTGAAAAGTTTGGTTTAATATGATTTACTCAATATCCCATAGAAATTCTGTGACCTACAGATGCAATCATTTTTTTTTCAAGCAACCCACAGCTGCCATAAGCACAAGCAATTATTTTATTTTTATTCTGCAGTTCACTTCCTATTTCCTGTAGAATAGCTTTCTGTACAGAAAAGAGTGATTCAAACTTGGAGCAGTTTTATTGTGCAAAATGAATTCGATTAGGGTCTTAATGAAAAAAGTTTGTTTAAAATAATTAAAGATTCTATCACGGTGTGTATTGACAAGGAGATGGAACTGCTAGTCTGTACAGGCAATTTTGTATGTTTTAAATGGACAGCCTGGCTTAATGATGCTTTTAATGGATGATTTATATATATAAATCTTTTTCTTTATATAAATACAGTCTTCTCCCTCCAGAAAAAAGAGGGGGCTTAGAAAAGTTGCCAGAGTTAAATAGATGGGCTAAACCAGTTATATTTCCCTGGTCCTATTTTTTAAGCTTTTGTCATTTCTGACAGTAAAAGAAGAAAATAACTTGAAGCATTTGAAGAATTTCCATTCACATAGTTAAGTTTTAGGAAAGATTTTGATAACAAGATGTGTCTTACAGTGAGAGGCATCAGGCAGCGTTAGTGAGTGTAGTTAACATGGTCAGTCCTTTGATAATCATTATTATTAAAACATTCAAAACTTCAGTTAAGTTCTTTTAAGGACCTGCTTGATTTTGCAGTATTTTCTTTGAATTACAAGGAACTGACCTATAAATAAATTCCCCTCTGTAATTCAACTTCATGTCAATAGCAGAGGAGTGTGTCAGGTTCTGGTTTCAGTAGCATTCAACTTAATATAAGTCATATAATTAGGAGTTTGAATCAAAAATAATAACAGAAATGCAATTAATGGCTCAGTAGTTGTCACAGTTTTACTATTTGCTACTTAAAAAACTACTCAGATGTACCTATCTCTGTTAGTTAAGTCTAGGTTTTTTTGCCAGGCCTCACAGTGTACTTTTCACAAAAAAATCATTTTTATAAATGGTGGTTTATAAGAAGAGGATAATTGAAAACATAAATTACAAAGTGGGTGCAAGTTGGGTTACACGCCTAAGTCTTTATGTAGAAGTTACCTCCTTTCTCTGAACCTTGCAATTTATGGATACAGCAAGTTTGAATATATGTGCTTGTGTAATAAAAATGTATCATTTTTATCCACCTTTGAGTAGTTTTACTTCTATAAATTTTATGTGTTAAATTAAGGAAATATAGCTACAAAAAATATATTTGTTTTATTGCAATGCTTTTATTTTTTGACAGTATGTCTGATGACGAACAGGAAAGTGGATGTGATACAGTGGATGGTTCCCCAACTTCAGACTCTTCAGGGCATGACAGCCCATTTGTGGAAAATGGCTTTGTAGCCAATAACAATAAAAATAAGGAAGCAAGAGCATCAGTTAATCCTGAAACCAAATCAACTGTCTGCACAGTAGTGGTACCACCAATGAGACTTGAAAACGGGTTACATCTTGAGGAGCACATGGTGAATACAGGTGAGTCAGATCAGGTGTTTTTTTCTTTCTATGCCAGTAGATAAGAATGGAAATTTGAGTGTTTATTCAGTAGCAATCTATATGAAGGTTTTGAGCTATTCAAATATCTGCTAATCCATAGTAAATGTTCCTGTAAATTTAAATACAGCTGGGTTTTGACTTTAATTAGTGTATTGTATTATTGTTTCTCCCTGTATGCTGAAGCAAGTGAAACTTTGTCTAACTTTCGTCAGAAGAGAACAGTGACAACAAAAACATAACATTGTTTATTTGTCTCTTGGAAGATTCTACATGCCAGCCACTGAAAAAGGGTCGGTCTGTCCTGGGAAGAATAAACCGGTCTTCTGTTGTAGGGAACCGTCAGCAAAAACTGACATCAGCATTCCATCAGCAACATGGGAACTTCAGTCAGGTATGTGCACTTAAATCCAAGGACTTTTTCTTTCTTGAGTTCCAAACGTGCTGAATGCTCACAGTTTCAATTGCTGTCAATGGCAACTGCAGGTTTTCAGCAGCTTCATTAAAGAAGTGTTCAAATCTTGAAAAATGGATTTCAACTTACTGGGCAAGTCATAAGTATCTTTCACTTTTGGTCATTCTCTTAAAACAGCTGACTTTATTTTCAAAAATAATAGAAAAGCCACACTGGCAATATTGTCAATGCTTACACAAAAACAGAGCATGAGACAGAAAGAAAAATATGTTAGCATTTCTTTTCCTACATCCAAAAGCTAAAATGCTCATAGTGTGCAGTTAAAATCTGCAGCTGTATCTCAGTCTTGTTCTGTCAGTAGTGTGCATGAAACTGCTTGTAGTTTGAGTATGCAGAGATGAGACAGAGCTTAGCAAGCCCAACTATTCTTACCTATGCTGCTGATAATGAAACTGCAGGAAGACGAGGTTGTGAATGCAGCTCAAGCCAATGTTAGAAGATACCCAAAGTTAATTTAAAAGTTACTTTTATCATTACCCAACAACACAGTAAATATGTCTGCTGTGGCTGAGAACTGAAGTTGACACATGACATCATGTTTAAGCCTTTTAATTAATTAATTTTGAGCTGTAGCTCCTTTGAGCTTTTACATAGCTGGAGGTACATTAATGTAAGAGCAGTACCTGTTTGTGTAAGGCTTGCAGAATAACTGTGAATATTGTAAGTTAAATACTAAATGCAAGCATGCCATATGTAGATAAGAGGATTTAGCAATAATGACTTGAATAGTGTAGATTGAAAGAAACGTTTGGGTGGGTGACACAGTCTCCCCTTCTGCATGATTATGCAAAAGGATTGGTTTAATTAATTCTAAGCAAACCTTAATATGATCAGCATGGTATTAATTTTTAATCTCTTCAGTGTCTGCAACTCCTCAGCCTCTTGGCAGAAAGTGTAGAATGTTATTTTCATTACAAAAATTTATGCTGATCCTTCCTTCTTTAGTAGATGCCCTATGTAGTTTGAAGTCTGCATCATTTAATGAGAGTAATTGATTTTTAGTCTTTTCTCTTTATAACTGTTACTGATTACCACATCTTCCTGTGATCATAGCCCTAGACTTCTGTTTGCCTAGTTGTCTCAGATATTTTCAATCCGTTTATTATTTTTTCTGCTCTCCTCTAAAATTTCTCTCCTATTTGTCCTCTTTGTGCCTCATTATGGTGCCCAAACTGAATGCAGCACTTCCAATTGATGCCAAGCCAGTGCTGAGTAGAGTGGAATAAGCACCTTGCTCATGTGACACATGGTATTTCTGTTAAAACAGCCCAGCATGGCATTTTACCTTTTCTTTTCTTTTTCCTTTTGCAAGAGCATTAAAGTAACTTGTGTTCTGTTTTCCATCTCTTATTGTCAGATCTCCTGTCTGTGCTACTACCTAAATAGCTAATACATTTTTTTTTTTCATTTAAGCATTTAATTACTCCCGTCTCTATACCTCTCTTGATTTTAAGTTGACTAGTTTTAGCGCATTCTTCCATTTTTCAAAGTCTCTTTTACACCTGGCAATACTAAGACCCTCCCGTGTCTGTGTGTGGACAGGTGCAGCCCTTTGGCTCGGCGCCGCCGGAGTGGAACGGGAACTACACCCCCCGGAGGCAGCAGGCTTACATCCCCGCCAGCGTCGCTGGCCACGCGTTCTCCCTCCCGCAGGGGAGCCCCAATCACAGCACCGTGCACGCCCATCTCTCTGGCAGCACCCACCTGGCAGGGCAGCCCGCCCTCCTTCCGTACCCGTCTCCGGCGCCCCTCAGCACCGCTGCTCCCGTCGCCCACCTCCTCGCCTCGCCGTGCACCTCCAGACCTTTGTTGCAACACCCGACGTACAACATCACCCACCCCAGTGGCATCGTTCACCAGGTGCCCGTTGGCATCAACCCCCGCCTCTTACCTTCCCCCACCATCCATCAGACTCAGTACAAGCCCATTTTCGCGCCGCACTCGTACATCGCGGCGTCGCCTGCGTACGTGGGATTTCCACTGAGCCCGACAAAACTCAGCCAGTATCCATTCATGTGAGAACTCAGACACGGTATATTGAGGAAGCTCAATGATACAGGAGTCTGATTTAAGAAGAAACATGGTATTTATTAAATATTAGCCATGGCACAACAGGAAAATTATTTTTTTGAATCATGTAGACTTGGGTGCAATTTAAACAACTCTGAGCTTTAAAAAAAACTCACTTTTAATGTGTTTTGCACATTTGGTATAACTTGTCTTTGGTCATGTTATCTTCTTATATAGTAACTTTAGACAGGTGACTTATGGGAGCAGAAATCTGGTTTTGCTCCTGCTATTTTTTATAAAATTGCCTTCTAACTAGTGCAAGACACGTCTACATTTGGGAAGCCATTCAGTGTACAGAACTATAGAGCAACAGATGCACATGTGTCAGCAGTACAGTGTAGAAGTAACTTGTTTGTATTGCGTATCTTGGTGTTTAAATGTTGAGTCACTTATCTAAAAGTTGAGCTGTTGTTCTTCACATTGCATGTGTCTTTTGCATGGGCAAAAAAAAAGAAAAGCCTAAACATTGCTCTTAAATGTCGTTGTCCTAATAATCTCAGCTGCATTGTAAACTGTTCCCACACATAGTGCCTTAAATATTTGAGGTTGTTAATGTTATTACTTATATATAAATGTTGAGGACTGCAGCACTTAAAAATTCAGATCTGCTGATTTTTTGATAGCGTAATGCTCATTTTGGGTTTTGTGTGGTATGATTTTAGTATTGGGTGTATTTTCCTTACTGAGAAGGCAGCATGTTTTGCTGTAGCTGAATTTTGCTGTCTTTTTTTACCCCCAGAATGATCTAGCTTCAAGACAAGACTTTAGTAGTGCTTAAGAAAAGTTGATTCAGTAGCTATTGAGTAGTGACACACAAGACAGTATTTCATACTGGTAAATGGAACTGCAATACAACCTAAGTAGTTTGTTTTAAAAGTGTTTGTCTAATTGGATATAATAAAATGTTTAGAGGTGCGGTAGGCATGACTGACTAGCTAATGAGAGGAAAAGCCAAGTGCTCATTGATCCGTGATGTGGTTTCATCTTAGCTTGAGCAAACCATGCAGTATTTAATAACTAGTAGCAGAATATTTACTATTGAAGCTTGAAAAGATGTGAGTTCTTTGTGTGCAATCTTTCATTTATGCATGGGAGAGATTTTAGTCTTTTTACATGATAGTATTTGTTTTAGCCTGTTGCGGGTGTTTGCTTATTTAATACATTCCGTCAGGGACGTAAATTACATGCTTTTTGCATTATTTTTTTTTTTTCCTTAGGAAGTGTGTCTTTTCGTTTTTTTGTTTTGTTCAAATGAAGTTGCTTTTGCAGCACCAAAGACTTAATCATCCATTTCCTATAAAAGGTAGCTACTTTTTCATAGACCTCAAGTTATACTGTAGTGTAGAGATGGGATTTACGGAAGGTATTAAGCTGAGGCTGTGTTTTAGCTTATGGGCAAGTAATAAATTGTATCATTTATCTTGAATGTATCATAGATAAGCTGCTATATAATGATTGCCACTTCAGATAGCTGTGAAATTAGGTGATTAACTAGTTCTTTCTTAGCCTTCTAATTTCTGTACAAGTCTAATTACATGAAATAGAAGCCGGGTTTTGGGTTTGGTTGGGGTTTTTTTTGTTTTGTTTTTTTTTTAAATTTTTATTTTGTTTTCATGTTTGAAGTGTCGTAACTACTATACTGTAAATGATGGAAGATGATTGCATATGTTTTTTTGGGGTGTGTTATTTGCATCAGTATTTTATCTCCATTAACTTTGAGCTCATCACTGCATATAAGTGGATGTATTGATGTAACTTAATTTTTTTATGTTTTCATATTGGCATTGTGTAGACACTTAAGAAGCTGCATCTTGCAGGCTTGACTTAACTTTTTTTAAAACAAAATCTGGAATACAATCATTGCAATGTTGACTGGAATAAGAGTGCAAAGCATTTGAGTTTAACTCTGTCAATAAGCTAATAACTGGTAATCTTTTTCTTTACTCCACTAACACAAGCAGTGTTTTATTTAATGAATGTCTGAATGAAATAAATGTGCCTACATTTGATTTATTTTTTAAGTAATAACTAAAATACAACAGTATTAGATCATTAAAAAAAAAATTAATGAAAATACCAGCAGTACATTTTTAATCACACTGAAAATTAAGAAACCTAACTTTTCCCAAAAGTTTCAGTGTTTTTAGTAATCAACTCTATGCATTTTGTATGAGTGTGTGTATATAACGTATGCATTAGAAACTAGGAGTATCCTGATGAATTTGAAATCTTATCAACACATATGTAAAGCCTAAATATAGGGAGTCAAGACAATGCTCAAATTGGATGTCCACCTTACCACTTCCAACCTGTGCTGTGTGGTCCAGCAGATAGTTTTCTGTTCACTCCCTTGTGTTGGGAAGCGACGTTCTTTTGGTGCTCCCTCCATTGCAGGCAATGGACACACCAAGAATCACCGATGCAAACGGAGAACATGAATTTTGTATCGTGATAACAAAAAAAAAAAATATACTGCATTTTCTTTCTGGGGCCATGGGGATCATCACTGGTCTCATGTATTTACTGTACTTTCTTTTTACTGTGCTTAAGGTTTTAAGCTGATGTGCTTGTTAAATTGACACGATTCTCTGTATAACACAACAGTATCCTGTCCTGCGCAGGGAAAAGTTGCTGTAAATGCGCCCCGAACTAGATCTGCTGCTCTTTCTATGTATTGTAATTTTAGAAATGTCTGCATTTCAAAGAATGACATATTTGGGATCCTGCCACAGCTTAAATTCAACATACCAGGTAACTGTTCCCCCACTCCTGCAATACTCACTGAGAGAACGGACTCTTGTCACTGCAAGTGTCCGGGGCCCATCTGCAGAAAAAAGCTTTCAGGGCGAGGGCCTTTTCTGTGAAAAAAGTCATCCTCTGAGAAGCATTTCTACACGATACCTTTTAATGCCTTTTTTAAATAAAACACTGCATGACTACGGAATTGCATATCTGCATATTACTTTAATTTGCAAGATTTTATATGAATTTCTTGTGTTCGGTTTTTAACTTTACTTCAGGGTGTTTTCTTGGTCAAATATGCTACTGTATTAACTTTTTTTTGGGGTTTTAATTTTTAAATTTTCTGTTTTTACTGCTAATTAACTTGGTTTGTGTTAAGTAAAAGTTAAATCACACTGCAAGCTGTAGGAAGACTTGTTCTAGAAACACCCAGTGATAGAGACTTGATTAATGAGGTTGAACTGTTACTGTTTAACAATTCGTAGACTTGTGGCTTTTTTTTTTTGCTTTGGATTTCTATGCTACACTAGTTTGCCATGTAGCAATTGCACTGTGCAATATTACAATATGAGGACTGGGAAAATTTTTTATGGATGTAATGTCTCTTACAGTTTGCGATAGTATTTCTTTCTAGTTCTCAGTGATTTAAATGTGACCAAGCCTTCTGTACTTTGTCACAAAAAGCGGGTTTTCCAGGTGACTATTTTGGTGAGTGTCAAAATAAGAATTTATGGTGTATTACTGTCAAGATTCACTTTGAATTAAAATATATATTGCAGCAGATGACTTTTGGTGGCTTTTATTTTTTGCTGTGTTACATCAAGGGCAGATTAAGGCAAAGATGATGAAAACTGACTGGGAGGGCTCTAAAATTCTGATGTAATCGTTTGACTAATCTTCTTTCTGAAATTTTAGATTTTATTACCTTTCAAGGCTTGCTTCAGAGGGTCTTCTGCCTTTAGCATAGCCAGACCTGGAAGGTTCTTTGTTCTGGATGTCCCACTTTTACAACAACCTTTGGAAAAAGGTTTTCTGGCCCAGATACCAGCAAACACCTCTCTGCTGCCGGAGTTCTTACCAAGCCCGTGGCAACTGCTGCCCGGCCAGCAGGAAGGTGCTCCTGCTGCCGTGTGCTCAGTGGCTCCAGATGGCCACCTGGTACGGATCAGGTGCCCATGGAAGGCACATTTGGCAGTGCTGTTGTCAGCCAAATGTGCTTACTCTGCCGGGGGGGTGCAGTGCTTGCTGAAATCTGGTGCTTTGGAAGCTGCACGAAGCGGGCGGTGGGACACACACGGGTACCTACGGGCAGAACAGTTTCTGTGCCTAACGTGGCATTTAAGGTGCAGTCATAAATGAAAGGTAAAAGACTCAAATGACAGTGCAGTATATTTTTGATACCAAAATAATTCAGAATTCACAGAAAGCTTTAATTTGCTAAATATGAGGTGCCGCTGATACTGATCTTTCACAGCATTTGGTCTTCAGTGCAAGTTGGGCATAGTGTCTGCAAAGCTGTTCCTGCATCCCTGTCCCTCAGGTGACACTAAACATGTCTGTCCAAATCCTACAGACACCTCTCTTGCTTTGAAAGCTGCTTGCTTTCTGCGACTTTTAAATGCATGTTGGTATCTAGATCCCACTTTTCCCATAGCACATTAGGCCACTGCCTTGGTATATTTTACAATCCCACTTTTGGCAACATCTAACAAACAAGGAAAGGCAGCCTGAGCCTTTCAGGGGGAATATGCTGCCTGTGAAGTCCTTTCTGTTCTTGCTTTCTATTAATAATGATGTCCAACTGTCTCCTGTGCTCTTTCCCATCCTGTGGAAGGATTGGACTAGGGTAGACAACTACAGCTAAGTAATCTTCCTCTCAGCTGTCTTTAGGATGACTAACACTTGTTTAAAATTTGGTGAGTATTTTCCCTGTCACTAGAAGCAAAGGACAAATTTGTACTGCAGTTAAGATGGCAGATTCATTCAAGGAAAAGCTTTCAGAGTCAATGGGGCTGTCACATGCTACAGATCTGTAGTGGGACAAATGGGTTCAGGATGAAGCTGTGTTTTCTCAATGAATTAGCTTAGGTTTTCAGCTGGAGAGATGATCAGTCTCTGGGAGGCAACAGAGAAGCTACTGTTTGGTACCACTCGCAGAGCAGCCCTGGCGATCATGACAGATTCACATTCACCACTGCAGCTCGTCCATACTGTGAGTTCAGCTCCTGTAATGAGGCGAGGCAGCATGAGACAAAATTTCAGCAGGGTTTGGAAATAGTGCTGCTCCCCACTTAAAGAGGTTAAATTCCTCACGGGCCCAGAATGTTCAGCGTGTCTCGAGCAGTGCAGAGCTCTGGGGAACAGCAGAGAAAAGCTGTAGCCCCTCCTGCCTCTCTCCCACACTGAAATGGTTGGGCTGCTGTCCTGCTGTGCAGGAAGGTGTGGATAAGGTTGGATGATGATTGATGTTAATTACATCTTCCTGCCTTTCACCTGTAGGAAGCTGCATTTTCCCTCTTGGGAGGTGGGTACGTGCTCTGAGCAGAACCAGATAATTCTGTCTGTCCTTGTCCTGGGAACAGCACCGAGTTTTCTTTGTTAGAACAATGAAGCTTTGTGCTGAGAGGCTGAAACAAACATTGGAAAGGATTCTTAAATCCTGAAGTAGCAGGTCAGGAGCATCTACACCCTGTCGGTAGCGGTGCCTGGAGACTGAACTCCATTCTATGGCTGTGTTTGTGGAGTGAGATGTTCATGGGCTTGGCCTGGTTATTCATCAAAATGAGAAACGCCAACTGTTGTGTTGCAAAGAGGGACCATGGCCTGCCACCTGCTCCACAGGGAAGTCTGCATGGCCACAGTCACTTCTCATCTGTAGGTGAAATCCTCATCAGTGGGTTCATTCATAAAGACAAGGAGGACTCAGAATGCTCGCTAGGTCTGCTGCAAGCAAGGCAGTTTTGGATCTGGGGTTTACTCATTATTCCACCCAAAGTCAGATGGGTGATGCTAACTTATTGCTCTGGGGCAAAGGCAGGAGAATCCACGCAAACATGAATTCTGGTCTCTGTGTGTATGGTTTGTTACACAGCACGCGTGGTGTTCATCACCAGACAGACTGGGCCTATGGAGAAATACTCCATACATTGCAGCCAGCTAGAGTAGATCTTCACTGGAATGGAGCATCTTGATTCTTTCTCCATAATGAGACATCTCTTCTAGAATGTGGACTTAACTTCTGGCATTAAGGATTCCCTAGCTGAGGGGAAACCAGTTTGGAAGTACATGCTCTTCATCTCCCTGGGCCACAGGTGTCACCATGGAAGGGAACTCACGGGCAAAATACATGTGCTGCTTGCAAAAAGCAGAATCTGATAGCCAAGTGCACAGAGCATGCGAATGAATGCCCTGGGAGAATACATATGTTGGAAAGCAAATCTCAGTAGCAAGCCTGGATGCACAGATATCCCCTGAGAGGTAGAAATTACCTTTCTGGACAAAAAAAACACTACCCCAAATCAAGTGAGTTTAGGAAGTAGTTAACAACAGTTACTTGGTAAAACTCTCGTGATTTTTCACTAGCTGTAAGAGATCCAATCATCATTCTGGAAAATACACATTTTAAAAATGCTTTGAAATAGCAACTAAATCTCCCATTTGTGTTTTGTTTGTAATACATACACACTGTGTACTGGAAAATTAAGAGAACAACGGAATGGTCAAGAGCTAGATCGGGAAAAAGCGCTGTCAAAATTATCTTACTGATGGATTTGTTACAAAACCGAGTTATGACAAAACCTAGGAAAATAAGAAAATGATGAAATGAGGTTTCCGCAGGACTCCCTAAAGGTACCACCAGAGGGCCCCGCACTAAACGCGTTGGCCCTGGATTATCCGGAGTGATGAGCAAGCTCTCCATTTCACTATAATAATCATACAACTGCCATCTTTGCTCTGGGTAATCGTTAGTTGTCATCATGTGGAAGCTAATTTTTGCACAGACTGAATTACTGATTTGAGGGAAACGTAAAACGGCAGAAATGGGACATGTTAGTGGCCAAATAATTGTATTGGCGACATCGGGAGTGTGCTGAACCAGTCAGATAAGTATGTAATTATGGGTTACCATGGCTTTGGGGATGCTGTGAGCGGCTGGGTAGCAGGTGTCAAGCTGTGGCTGGCCCATGCTGAGACTTGCTCTACCTCAAACCTGACTTTGAGGAATTTCTCAGAAAGACAACTTCCAGCAGAACAGAACTGCTGAGAGGCTGGAGCAGCTTTAAGCACCACTGCAACCTTTCAGAATCTCGTGGCCCTGGAGCGTGTTGTTCTCCAGGGCACCTTTGCTTTGCTTCTCCTCCCACCATCACTGCCTGTTGCCCGCAGACACTATCTGGGAACTAAAGGAGTTCATGGAAGCCGTTCCAGGAAAGAGATGACACTAGAATAAAGATTTCATGTTGCCTTTGCTGAAAACAGCAATTGAGAAGACATCACACGAACTGCCCCGACGTTTGCTGTGGCTATAGCTGAGGCAGCTGCTGGGGCTCATTCCTCTGATGTCCACAGCGCGTTTCATGTGCCGCTTGGTCTCCTGGTGTACCTTTAAGCTTCTGTCCCTTGGAGCTTCCCTTTCAGACTGGAGCTCTGAGCCCTGTCCTGGGCAGGGAGGGAGTGACCGAGTGAGCACAGGCAAGGGGCGACAGGAGGGGACCTGTCCTGTGTTTGCAGAGCGGGTGGCTGAGGACGCGGCTGCCAACTCGGTCACCGCCTGCGGTACACTCGAGCTCCTTTATCCTCAGAGCTGCTTCTGCACTTGCAGAATTGCTGCCAGCGGCGCTCGGCGCTGTGGCAGGGCTTGGGCTGGTGCCTCGGACAACTGGGCCATCTTTGGGGCTGTCCTGGCCCGGAGACTCACAGGTCGGGACATCAGCTGGCACTACGCGGCTCCCACAGTGAGCGGAGAGGGGCTTTGAGTCCTGCCAGGTCTCAGGACAAGTGTGAGCGGGTGGCAGCTCCGTTTGCACCCAAAGGCAGCGCCGGGCACGGCCGCTCCAGGACAAATGAAGGAGGTGATTAGGGAGGCGAGGGATGCCCGGGCGCTGCTGCCGCGTTCCCCGGCACCTCTGGCAGGGCCGGTGCCCACCTCCGTCTCCCGGTCCTGCGGGGGGGTCCCCGCGGCCCCGGCAGCGCCGCCCCCGCTCCCGCCTCCCCCGGCTCGGAGGGCGGGGAGCGGGGCCGGGGCTGGGGAGCCCTTTGTGGATGCAGCTCCGCTCCGCGCCGCGCCGCCGCCGCCGCGCATCTCCGGCACCGCGTCCCGCGGTGGGGCGGGCAGAGCCGCGGGCGGGATGCGGGGCCCCCCCGCTCCGCCTCCCGCCTGCGGAGCCGCCGCCATGGGCAGCGCTGCCCGCTGAGCGCAGCGAGGCGCGGGGATGCGGCGGGCGGAGAGCCCCGCGGCGGGGGCAGCGGCGGGGACAGCGACAGCGACAGCGACAGCGACAGCGGCGGGGGCCGTGCTGCTGCTCGGGGTCGTGGCCGCCGCCGCCCTGCTGCCCAGCGCCCGCGCAGAGCCGGGTAAGGAGCGCGGGGGGCGCGGGGCGGCGGTGGCGGTGGCGCTGCTGTCGCCGTGTCACCGCCCTGGCCGCGGGCACCGCCGGCATCCCCCTGCTCAGCCTCACCTGCTGCAGCGGCACCGGGGCCCGCGGGGACGGGGCGAGGGCGTGGGTCTGCCCGGCGCCCGGCAGAGCGCTGCTCTTTGTCTGCCGCATCCCGGTCCCCCCGCGCTCCCCACAGGGGCTCCTCTGTGGGAAGGGGATGCTCGGGGCTTCTGCCTTTCCCCGAGGCAGCAGCCGGCGCTGCCATCACCCCCCGGTCTGCCCTGGCTGGCGCACAAATAACAGCTTTTCCTGTGGGACTGTCGGGATACTTGGATTAGGTCTTGTTCCTTGCGGAGAAAGGCACGGTCAGAGGCTTTTGTTAAACGAAAGGATCATTTCCAGTGATTGTGTGTGTGTGTGTGTGTGTGTGTGTGTGTGTGGCGGGGAGGAGGGGAAGATGAGGAGGGGTTAGGAGAGGGCAAGCTGTGCAGAGATCTGAGCGCTACATCTCAAATGCAGCTGAGAGCTCCGGCGATTTCTGGGTTATATTTTGCCTATTTCCCTTGACTTTTTGAGTCAGGCACTGTCCTGCGCTCTCCAGACTTCTTACAGCAGTCGGTATAGTCGGTGACCTCAATGCAGAAATGGTTACTGTTGCTGGCACTTATTGTATGTGCCAGATAGAGATGCCAAATATAATTCTGGGGCTATGCTAAAATTACTGAAAGAGGCTAAAATTGATATATGGCTAGATTAATCCTATGGATTTAAGAAAGGAGTAGGGATATGAATCCACGTTTTGAAGCTGTTAACATGTATGTACAGTAACTGTATAGAATTGATGCCAGTTTTATAGCCATGATATAATGAGGTTTCTCATTTGCAGGTTGTAGGTTGGTGGAACTGTGCCTCATACTGCATTACTTGTTCTCAGCATGTAAATACCACGGTTTGATTTATCTCTGTAAGATAAATTGTCCCATGCTCAGAGGAATGGCTAATTTTTTACCTTTGCATGTCAAGTCAGTCTGCGTTTCACAGGACCTCTGGCACCACATCTAAGTTATGAAATGTGTGTTCCCTCAGAGGTAGCCAAGCTCTCAGAGCTGAGTTGCAAAAGCTGAGGTGTTTCTGACAATGCAACAAGACACTTCTTCACGCTTGAGGATGAGATTCAAGAGTAGAATGAAGTATATTAATATTCTGTTCCTTCCTTTGTGGTCTGTATATCTTTAAATGACACAGCCATGATCTCACTTTTAAATGAAGAAATCCAATAGAGTCAAAAAGCATATTTGTAGGTATCTCATAGCCAACAGCTTGGAAAGAAAAAAGGAGGTGAGAAGCCACAATATGTGCTAAGTCAAAGTATATAATCATAATATACATAGCACATACAGTGGAAAATACTGTCACCAACAGGCATAACCTGGGAGTTTTAGATTATCAGGTAGTTACATTAAGGTACTAAATGTCATCTGTTGTACTTCATAGCTTTGAGCTTTACAGCTGAAATCGCAAGTAAAACTTTATTACTCCTATGCAGTGTTGATCAGTAGACACGATTGCTGAGATGCATTAATTGGATGTCAATCAACCTTAAAAGCTCTGTCTTCCAGTGAGGTAGAGCACATGAAATGCTGTCTCCCATTGAAGTCAGGGGCAAAACATGTGATAGAGCCAGATTTTCCATCAAGAACGTTATTTTTGTCTAAGAATGGTAACTTCTATATGTTTACATGGAGCAGTCTACGTGTAGGTCTGGATTTCCCTTAAGCAAATGTGATTTTACAGATTGCTGTGATTATTACTATAAGGTGTATGGTTCATAGAGCACATCTACTCCCATGAAGTCCAAGTGGTGTTCCATGATGCATTAAACACTGGGAAGAGCATTTGTCATGCACCATTTTTACTCCAGCTTTCTCCACTGGGGAGTATTTGCCTGTATGGGAACATTATATCTGTACATATGTACACACTCATAGATAAATGCTCGGCTCTTCTACTGGGTTTGGAGGTGACATGTGGCATTGCTGGGTGTGAAGGCGAAGCAGGGAACCTGGGGCATGGAGGGAAAAGACAGAAGTTTTACTCTGGTGCTGGTGCTTCAGACGACAACTCAAAAGTTTGCTGATCCCTGAGACCAACAAAATTTCCTTACACCTCAATAAGAATTCAACACACAAGGCAAAGATCTCCCTGAAAAGAGATCCTGGCCAGATGAGGTGTTGGGCTACCAGGCACTGGGAGGTGGCTTGTGTTAGGGGTTCAGAGCCAGACCTCAGTGCTGGTCAGTGCCTTGGGACACTTTCACCATTGACTAGAGTGATTATCTTTCAAATAGCAGATAAAAAGCTTTATTTCTAATTTTAGGATTATTTTATGCTTCTTTAGCTGGATACATAACCAAACTTCTCAGCGACGTGCAGAGTTAGTCATTAATTTCAATATTATGTCACCTCCAGGACCACTGCTTGAACTCAGGTTGAAAATAACATTACGTTGTCCACCATAATCAGAAGCACATACCTGTGATTTCTGGTGGATTATTGAAAAAATAAGTAATATAAATAAAATATATAAATAAACCAATAAAAATATAAATAAAGATTAAACCAAACTAAATATATCTGTCAAGAAAGAAAAAAGTAATGCACCAGAAATCAAAGGAGGGAACGTGTAGTTTTGGGTTGACTCCTGCCATGCTCCAGCGAGATAAAACTCCCTCGTGAACCAGAGCCATGGACCACAGACAACCATTTCCCTCAGGGGAAGAAGAGAGGGGGGTGGTTCTGAAATGAGTGAAGCTTTGAAAGGCAGCTTTTGAAAGCTGTTCTGGTCTTGGTGGAGCATCTCCAAGCCAGTCAATCCATATGTCACCAAACAGAGGAGAAGGTGCGTTGCTCACAGTTGTGTTGCTCATGAGATTAATCAACTGATCCGAGAGACTGCAGGGGGGGATTCGGGGGTAACAAAGCTTGAAGAAACATTAAGATATACCTTTTACATTTTCCATCATCCTCTGTGCTTGCTTATGAATGATAAACTTGTCAGGGAAAGGTCCATTTCCTCCCGTGTTTGCTGAACACCAGCACAGTGAGATCTCCCCTTAATTAACAATGATTTCACAAACAATAGCGACACCTCCAGCGCAGTGGCTGCTTCTCGCAGCTGGAGCTTTGACTGAACAACTCGGAGAGTGCTCCGTGCCAGCTGCTAAATTGCCAGTCCCACCTCCTACGGACCGTGCCTCTCAATGGATGGCAGCTACCTGAGCACTGACTCAACGCCTCTCAGCTCCCGAAACGCCACAAGAGCCACCAGAATTGGCACATCTGGGAGCGTATGGGCCGGTGTTTTCATTGCCAAAGCAGCTGCCGGAGAGGCGAGGGCTGTGAGCGTATGGGGCACT
>JAWWTY010000156.1:2772300-2794875 GCA_035222235.1 Margarornis squamiger
CTCTGCATTGTGGAGATTGGTGAGGACATAGGAAAAGGCACTCTGCACCTCCTGTGGTTGCTCTGCAGAATTACCAGGCCAGCATTTTAGGAAATCAATAGTTTCAGGCTGGTCATGTTGCTGTTTTAATGTTCAGTCTCAACAGAACAAAACACATGCAAGACATCTCAGATACGCCATGAGAGAGCGGTGAAAATTTGAAGCTCTAGCTCATTTTATTACAAACAAAACAGGGATCTAAAACATGAGCTGAAAGGTTAGGCCACCAGGAGCAGGCAAAAAAGCTGCTTCTTTGGGAAGATAGGAGGTTTTGATGGATATGTTTGGTATAAATCCAGCAGTCATGAGTTACCTTCCTCCACTACATTCCTGGATCTGAGCTGATAATAAATAATCTGGTTTTAGTATTCATATAGATAGCGAATACTTTAAATTCAGATATACTGAAACCACTTTGATGGAACTGTTCTCTGTAAATTCAGACAAGCAAATACCTTGGAGTAGGTTGAAGGGTATCCATGCTATGCTTGGAAGGAATGCTCACTGGCTGTTTAAGGCCTGTGGTTGGAGAAGAACTTATTTTCTGACATGTTCAGTCACCCAGTAGTGTATTGCATCCTCCTGGTCCTCACTGCACTGTTTTTTCAATCTTTCACACTCACTTGAGGTCAGGTCGATGAACAAGAGGAAAGAGACTGTGAGTAATTTTCTGTTTATGGTTATTTTCTTAGTCATGTGGGAATGGTTGTTTCTTCTGTGGTAAATATTGATGATGTTTGCAATATGAATCCAGGCTTTAATGTCCAAACATGTCAAAATTTCATTAAAAAAAATAAGAGCATTTTAGTGATTATTTCCTGCTTTCACTCCCTTCTGCTGAGTCCAAGGAAGGAACTACTTCACTACTAATCTTTTACTGCCAGTCCTGAGGGCCATGGGTAAGGCACTGCCTTCCTACCAACAGTGTAGGATAGCCCTGGTGGGCTTTGGACATCAGCTAAAATACCCCACAGAAAAACATTCCCAATGAGGGTATTTAGTTAGAAAAAGTGCAAGATATGGGAAAAACAACTGCTCACGTAGAGCAGTTTGCTGCTGAAGTAGTTGTTGTGTTCTTGGCACACCCACCAGGGTCTTCCCTTCCCTCCTGAAACATAACTTTCAATAATTCCAGATTTGGGAAGGTCTTTGACAAAAGGTCTGGAAAAGAGGCCATTAAGAGCAAAGCCCAGTCTTTGAACCTGGCATTTTGGTGGCATTCCTGTGTAAATGCAGGAGGATATAAAGGGAACACCTGCACCTTGTAATGGCTGTCACAAGTAGAAAGGCCAGTAATGTTCTTAGAGACTAAAATGGGGAAATTATGCCAATAGGTGTCTGAGGGGCATCTCTGAATAGAGATGATGCTTTTAAAGGCCTCTCAATGGCACATGTAACTGACTTGGTTTGGCTACTCCTTTGTATAAAAGAGGAATTTTTTTGCAGAAAATCAAAAATCTGAAGATATAAGTACTATGGACTCCCATTTGTGTGAAAAAAATGATTATGTTATTAATATTTAAATAACAATTACTTTTGCAGCTATGAGGTATATACAGTGTGTATAGCGAAATGTAACATGTCTAATGTTTCTGCTTGATCTGGAGGTTAAATTAGGGGAAATTCCTTTCTGTAATCTGGGAGCAGGAGTAAGGAAGGGAAAACCAAAGACCATTCAAAGATAAAACCAACAAAAACCCAGATTGACAACACAGTGCCCCTTTCAGCATTTGCTCCACTGCACAGTGCTGTAGACCTGAAACTATCTCCAGTACCTTGTCTAGCATTTTATCACCTGTCAGCAATATAGCAGTGGTGACCTCCTCAGGGAAATACCCCAGCTGATTCCTACTGCCTTTGAATGGGAAGAACACGTGGGAGAAATTAGAGGAAAAATTATGCAAGACTGTAAACACAGAACGTGAGTCTGGGCACATTCTCCAATTTTCAGGTATTATCATCATGTTTGGTGCCTCAGCAGGGAAGCAGCTGTAGCTCTTCTTTTGAAACTTCCCCTGAATTGCTTTCATGTGTATGCATTTTCCTCGTTAAGGCTTAAAAGCCTCTGTGTTGACTGTAGTGGCTTTGGTTGCTCTCTAGGAAAGTCTTTGTACACAACATACCTGCTGGTCCTGTGCTTTCCTAAATGTTCATGCAGATGGGGGATGATAAAAAATTCCTGAAAGAAGCCAATATAAGTTACAGTCTGTCCGTACACCAGGTAATAAAAAAGCAGCAGAGCTATCCTGCACCACTCTGCTGTTTAGTGATATGATGATCTCACTGCAGTGTCTTCAGCTGAAAGTAAGTAAAAAGCCTTTAAATAAATTGTTGCCCTGTGTTTGAGAGGAATGGATTCTGTAAATTAAACCTGATAAAGTTACTGGCTGGGATAGCACAAGAAGATTGTTGCATAAATATGTGTAACTTGCAAGGCTAAGGGAAAGATTTCTAGAAGACAAAAGAAAGGCTAAGCATTTAAATGCATGGAAATGAAAATGTCAAAAAAACAGATTCCAAAGGAATGGGAAACAAAGATGTATTACTTTTCTGTGGTATTTCTTAAACAATGAAATAACTGAGGCCAGCAAAATGTTTTGGCAACCAATGTAAAATGGTAAGAAAAGAGTTGAAACATGGACATTTATCTGTGGGAGCAGTTTCTTACAAAATAGTTGTTCTTTGTTTGGAAAATGAAAATTATTTAGCTTATGTGATGTTCTTTGTCACTCAAATTCTGAAAAACTGATTTAAAAGAAACCATTACTGACTTGCCTAGTTCTTTCTTTGTGTGGTTTTCTTTCAATCTGATGAGTAGCTTTGGCAGATGAATAGGTCAGTGATGAGAAATTGGATTTTTATAGAGGTCATGGCTAATTAAGAAAGGAAATGCATTTGTACACTTTTCTATCATTGTAGTATTTCTTTGATGCCGAGTCTTTGAGCTGAAATTTTTAGGGGTAGCCTGAAGAAATCCTTAAAACTGATGTTCTTGTTTTTATTTAGCATATTCTGGTCTGGCCTTCCCAGATACTGTAATTTTAAAATTACTTCTTTGTAAAGTAAGGTAAAAGGTCTTGGCTGAATGTTTTTAAGACTAATACAGGCTTGACTGTTGTAGCTGTCCAGAATTGTCTGGATTTTCTGGTGCTTGTGTAGCTGCTGAATTAGATATTAGCATAAAAAAAACCCCTGTGCGTTGTTGACTGATAGTTCATAAACAAACTAAAGCTTTTGCTCTCACAGTGGATACTGACAGAGATGTTTTCAAAGCTGCAACCTGAATTTATTAATATATTTCCCTGTGCAAGGTTTGGTATCTACAACGTGTTGCTGTTTAAAAACAAATGTTTGACTTTATGGAGGATTAGAGCTTGGGCTTTAAATTGTCTACAGGCAGTGGTCTTTTGCTGGATGAATAAGTGGGAGTGTTGATTAGACATCTTATGAGGTGTTCTTTGTGGCTCTGCTGCTATTAATAAAAGCATTATTTTCCAGATCTACTTTTCTTTGGCTAGTGAAACACCTATAAAAAGCTTATGGAGTCCTGCCACATAATTATTATGAAATTATTGAGTTATTTTCAAAAATAATGTTACCAGATTATCAGCTACTAAGAGCTCTTTATGTTTTACTGAGAAGCCATGCACAAAAATCCTGTTGATGAGTTGTGGTTACTCCTGAGCACATGCAGCTTTTCCTTATATCCAAAAGGACAGGACAAATTGGAGAAGGGTAGTTGGCCATCAAGAGAACACAACATGGGGAAACTTGTATTGCTAAAACATTTCTAGGCATTTAGGTCACAAAAGAATCACTGATGTAAAATTTTTCTTCTGAATAACATGAGTTTTCTCTTGGTTTATATGACTGATACAAGTGTGGCAGCTCCAGGCAACTATGCAATCCTAATTAGAATCTTTCAGGGCCTCAGTACAATTACTGATGAAGGATGTTACTGTCACATTTGGAAATGTATATAGTTCAAAACTGAGTTTGTACCACTGTGTTTTCTGGCCTCCCTATCTACCAAACTGAAGACCTCAAAGATCTCTTTTCCATGCACAGCTACTCATATACTGTGATCAAGTCATGCCTTTTGCTTTGGTTCTCCTGGGTTTCATCAAAGGCATATTTCCCACATCTCTCATCATCCTTGTGAGTCCTCTTTGAAGTCTTTGCAGTCTGATGTCCCTCTGAAACTGCAGCCTCCACAGCTGGTCTGGTATTCCTGGTTCATCAGCAATGGGCATCAGCTGTAATAGAATTTGTTGTTGTAGTGCTGATCTTCCCAAATGTAAGAATTGAATTAAGGTTACTCCTCAAGCAGTTCCCTTTGATCTGATTGTTCACTTCTGCTTCCAAGGCTTACTTTTCAGAACAAGTCTACTCTACACACTTAGGTGTAATTGAGAGAAGCAAGATTAATGACCCCTGAAGTTACAATGCTTCTCCTACTCATGGAAGCTGCAGCTTGCTCAGTAGACATGACCCTTCATCACTGCTCCCCTCTGTAGACACTTGTGCCCGTGAAATTGGTCTGTAGTCTTTGTTTCCAGATGTGTGGTCTGATACTTGACTGCATCTGCCTGTCTGCTTCGTTGTTCATCCCCTTCCCAGCTGTCATCTGAGAACTTCTATCAGGTAGTTTGGACTTCCTCCAGGCTACTGTTAAAAAAAGTTGACTGCAAGGCCGAGACTCATTCCACATGTGAGCCTACTAGAAGCACTGCTGCTCAGTTTAATCATGTAAAATCTATTGCATAGGCACCATATTCATTTTATATTTTATTAATCAAAATGTGAGATATAAAGTCAAATGCCTCATTGAAATCTAAGAATATTAGATCAAATTTGTAGTCTGATAGAAATGTTAAATGAATTTAAAGTGATTCATTGCCCATAAAAATTCAACCCTGGGCATTAATTATTCCATCCTCTTTTTGTTCGTCATCCATCAAATCCTTTCTCTGCTAATCCGGTCCATCATCGTCATCAATATCAAAATCTCTATTTGACAGTTCCCTTTTTCCTTGTTTAAATGTCACAATATTATAGAACAAAGATAAATACTGTTCTTTTGTTTGCTTTGTCTCCTAGCACTAGCAATAAAGGGACAATCAGCAATTGAGGGGGAGGGGGAAAAAAAAGCCTAATTCAAAACCAGTCAGTGCTGCTTCACACTCCCTCTGGCTGTAGGATTTGCTGCCTCAAAAATGTGTAGTTTAAGAACCCCCAACATGTAGGCCTGGTGGACTCTTTGGTACTGCCTGTCTGCACAGACTGACAGGGACTGGATGGATGGCAGTTCCCATGTTCCTGTGGGTTCAAACAGGATATCCAAAATTTGGATAATTAGCACTAAAAGAATATCAGCTATGACAAGACGGATTGAAAATAAGCTCCTGGAAAGGGAAACACTATTTGGCTGAAAGGGACACTTTTCTTTCATGAACAGCCATGGGGACACCTGGCAAACAGTGTGTGTCCTTGTGTTCCTGGGGTCTCTGTAGACAAGCAGCACTCAGGGCTGTGCTGCATCCCCAGCCGTGCCTGTGCTGCTGAAACGTGAGATCCATTTGTCAAGCCGAGTGCTGAGAGCTGTGCAGAGTGATGAGCTGAAGAGAGGAGGGGATTATGGATTAGGGAGAGGGAAGAGGACAAGCATACCAAGCCAAACAGTCTTTGCTTTGTAGGTATTTCAGGCAGAGCTAATGGGATGCCAGGTGAACACTGGTAAGACTTTATTCCTTGAATGCATCTAAAGAACTGGGATAGTAGGGTTGTGTGAGATAGAGCTCCACATCTTGTGCTCCTTGCTAGAATTTATTTGGGAGCTGGAAGTACACTGGTGAAAATCCTGACCTGGGTAGAGCCCACAGGAACTCTGCTGCTGGTTTTCATGTGGGAAAGGTTTCGGTTGGTTTCTCTTTCTTTTGTGATGACTTTTGCTTCCTTGGCTTTGCACTGTGGGTCTCAGTCCCCCAGTAGGAGATTGGAATGGTATCTTGATCTTTTTGTCCTCTAAAAGGCCCCAAGTCAGCCCCTACAATTAATGAAACTCTATGAATGCTTGAAGGGAAGCACATATAATGCTTATCTGAAATTACACAACAGTCCTCCAACACACTGCAAAATGCTTACCCCTGTCAGAGGGACTGGCTGTGCACTGTGTGTTGGGTTGGAAACCCAACAGCTCATTTGAAAAATCAGTGATGAATTTAAAAGTAATAGATAATGAGAACAGGACTGAGATAATAGTGTATGGAAGATTCAAAGTTTATCAGATAGTTTAATATATCCAGTATTTTCAGTGTAATGCAGATAATTAAAATCACCCCAAGGAGATAATCTTACAGGAGCGTGTTCTCAGAATGTGATTTGTTTTCAGCAATATTAACTTTGGGCTAAAATAATGTAGTGTATTGTGCAGAGTCTGTGTAGGATAGATTTCTGTAGCTATTATTACAACTATCCAATCAAAGAAATCTCTCTGTATAATTTGTACAATTATTTAACTGCTAATTTGATTCTAAAATTGTCTTTCTAGGCAATTATTGTGGAAATCAATGCCATCTACTTGGGCACACAGAAAAATTCTTAACATTGTAGCCAGCCTAAATTCACTGAATTGGTGTTGAATTGCTTAAAATTCCTGGGTATTTCCATGACTAATTGGGTTCTAGCCGTGGGTATCCTGACTTTCAGGTCTGGGCTGCTCAAGGGAGCAATGGGAGGAATCCCAGGGACATCAGTGGGTGGGGACAGAGTCTCTGAGAGGCGAGTTGGGTCTGAAGTATGGCCTGTTTCTTTCTCCTGTGAGATACCACTAAGTTTGCAGCAATACACCTGGGAGAAGGGGACAGTTTTGCCTCTTTGTACTGCAGTAATGACCAAGGAAAAAGGCAAAACTATTATAGAGGACATTAGGTATATAAGATGACACTGATGCTCTCCTGAAGTGCACACTTTAAATCACTGGAATTGTCATTTTAAGGTGCACTGCTCATCTGTTGAGACCTTCAATGACTTGGACAATGTAAATAAATACAGTAGAGGCTAATCTGGAAGATAACTCAAATACCACACTGCAGATATTTAGCTGTGACTTCTTAAAATTGGTTTTCCCCCCTTCAGTAAATGGTAGGTTGTTTCAGCAGATACAATTGTTAGTCAGACAACAACAGAGTGTGAAGTTACCTACACTGGTTAAACTGGTGTGGTACTGAGACATCTATGTGGGTATGACATTTCCAGGGACACCATGAACTTCAGTTCAGAGTGGTGCCCAGTTGTTTTGATATTGGTAACTTCCAGAAGGAATACACAGTGATATGTATATTCACTCCTTTTTTGTTTGTTTGCTTTCAAATCCAAATATATTTAGATTGACAGTAAAAATGGGTATATTGATTCATCCTTCTCTTTTTAGGAAAGGTTTGGTCTTTCTGTGGCTCTTGGTTCCTTTGCATTTATAGAAATGTAGTTTGGGAGTAATTAACTAGAAAAATGCACACATCTTGCCTCACATCACCCAGTAGTGAACTACCTGATAAACACTGTCACACTGTGTGCGTGAAAGCTGCTGTGAGCAACAAATTCCACCTTTTCAGTACCTTCCTCTTTTACAGTCTTTTTAATTTCACAAGAGAGTAATTGTCTCTCTTCAATGCTATTTAAACATATGAAAAGCTAAAAAGAAAGATAGCAATTACATAATGGAAAGTTATGCTATTTATTCCTCTATTTGTGTACAAAGCAAGACTTAGCCCTATCAGAGTAACACTTACCATGCTTTTGCTGTGCCAGTACTCTTCCCAGTGATAATATTGGCATTTATTCTTGTAAGCAACTGAAGATTGCCATTTTAGCTGGTGCCACAGTCTCTTTAGGGAAACTACTTTTTACGAATGGTAGCACTACACCTTTCATAATTTTCATGTCTAAAAGGGGAACATAATCTCAGTTTGGAGCAAGGAATGTACTTTATTTGCTATCTATTTAATGTAAGTGGATTCTTACAGCTGAGGTGACAATATGATTTGGAAAACTTAGATTAACTGGAGTTTTATGGATGAGTTCATTTTTTGTTCTTAAAATGTATTCTGGCAGCGTTTGATAGAGTGGCATTTAGATGAGGTGTCTGGTGCATGTTTTTGTCAATGGGGTACAATAGGGATTATTTTTACTTGCCAATGTGTACATATCCCATTGTGTGGCAGAATTATTCTTAGGGGTATTTTTAGGCTCACTGGTTAAGCTATCTTTGCTAGAGAAAATATGTAGTATTCAAGAAGTGAGATAGTGAAGGCGCTTAAAGAAACGTCTCCTGTGGATACCCCAGCACTTGTAAGGAGTTTGCTTTCTTGTTTTGCATTCTCTCAGCTGGCAAACCAGGTGGTGGTTCAGCTTCTTGAAGAACTAAAGGGCTCATGTCCCCCAGTCCACACTGACTAAGTCCCCACAGCCTGGGCTCAGCACTGAGGGGCCACAGGTTGCACAGGCAGCAGCACCCAGAGCTGCTCTGCAACCCAGGCACAGGCAACATCAGTGCTGAAAAGAGTTTTTTATTCATTTGGAATTTTTCAGCTCTTCTGTGATGTTTCCATGTTGGACTGATGCACTCTTAGTTTCGTGGGGCTTCTCTACAGTAGATACTTTGTGCTGACCCCCTGCTCACTGTTCCTCAAGGAACAGCACATGTCAAACATTTCTGGACTTTACTGTGTCTATGTGAAAGGTGTTAAACTGCTTCTTGCTGCCTGCTTGGCTTCCCTGCATGGCTCCTGATTGCAGGGATGCTCAGAGATAAAATTATGTACCCTTATTCATACCATCAGCATTAAAGAATTAATGTACTTTAGCATCTGTGCTTGCCACATTGACAGCAGTATTTACATTCAGTGAACTCAGGCTTTAAAAACCCACGTTATTGCACATTTTGCTTCCAAAATGTCATGAATTACAGGAGCATCACCGATGCAGAGTTAGTAAGATATTCATAGATCTTGCTGTATTGGAAACCATTTCTTTGTGTATTTCTTGTGAAACAGTTATCATGGGGTAGTTCTCTCACTGTAAATTCAGAGGAGAGAGTAGGCACCTATCCTTTTTACTGTGACTTATTTCCTTACCTGCAGTTGCTTTTGCTGAGTTAATCTCAGTGTAAAACATCAAATTATCATCTGTACTTTGTTAACTTGGCTCAACTCATTTTAGACAGTCTGTGTGGTCCCAGTGCTATATTCCCACTACAAGTTTACATTGTTTGCCATCCCAGTGTAACAGCGCTTGTTGGGAGGATTTTGAAAATAAGAGATGATATAGATGTGAATGTGTGTCTCCTCAGTGCCTCATGCAAGCACTGATGATGCTCTCTGAGAGCAGGAGGTCAGTGAGACCTGCCATCAGCACAGTGATATCAAACACCTCCGTAAGTCCCTTTCTTGGCATCACAGGTCTCCATTTTGTCTCTGTGTTTGTACTTTGACTCAGGCAGAAAAAGGTTGTGCATCTCTAAATTGATGTATTTACCTAATTGGTTTTAATAGTTGTTTCTTTCAGGCCAGCGGATTCATACACTTTCCCCAGTTTTTAATTTGATTTCTACATTAATTCCATATCAGAGTAATTAGAATAGACAAAGAAGGAATAAGTAGGACTGAAGTTATGAAACAAAGCTGCCATGTGAATTTATTGCCTGTGGTTCTTCGGGACCCAGTCATCTGCTACAACTTCTTTTAATAGCTCCTTCTGAGTTTAATGCGATCAAAACAAATGTAGCGTTTTGTTCTTGAGTTACATTTGGATTCTGCTGCTTAGTTGTTGGCACAGAACCCACTGAAAGGGGTGGGGATGCTGACCCTGAAGCTTGGTAGCACCAAACCACTGGGGATGTGGTGCAGAGCCTGCCTAAAGCCCTGGGTTGTCTTCCCTCAGGCAGTTCACACTGTGCTGGTGCCGGCAGAAACCTCTTACAAAAGTATTACTGACTTCTCTGAGATTTTTGTAAACGCATTGATTTTCAATACAATTCGAAAGGTAATGTGCAAGAAACACTGGGTGACAGTCTGAAGTATTTGGGTTGCTTTTCTAGGGAAAGAGAACTAAAGCCATGGGGTTTACCTTTCTTTTCTCAGTCCATTTGAAAGGCTGACGAATGTACAACCCTCCTCAGTAACTTTTTAATGCTTTGGCCAGTTTCCATCAGGTTCGTCAGAGAGAGAGCTGTCTGCTGTCTCAGGTTCTTCCTGCTTTCATAAGAATCTGTGCCTGCAGAGATGGAAGGGAGCTGATAACAAGTGCTCTGCTGTTATCTGCCTTTCCCTGATGCTCCCAGCCAGCAGAAGTGTGGGATGGAGCAGCTGTCTCAGGGCAGATGGGGACACCTGGGGGGGAAGGAATGGGGTTTCTGGGGTACAGTGTGGGACTGTGGGGCTCAGAGGAGCAGGGATGGAGAGAGACAGGCAGGAAGAGGGGATGGGGCTTCTAAACGCATGTGGGGAGCTGGGGTCCTGGGTTAGGATCCCTTCCACAGCAATTCCTGTGTTATTGTGGCAGAGCAGTCCCGGCCCCAACCCTACAAACCAACCTGAGTTTGGCTGTGATTCTGGACAGGGAGGCAGGAGCTGCTCCTGGGATTCAGGGACAGAAGGTGATGACAAACATCTGTCACCACTTCCAAGGAACCAACCACTAGAAGTGCAGCTGGGAAGACATTATAAGCACAGTTGTTGTTTCATTCAGCCAACACAAGGTACCAAGAAATACAAATTATTTCTTAAAAGGTCTGACCTATTTCTTCAGGCTTTTCCTTATTTGAAACAAAAGTCCTGTCACACTTGGTCTTGTTTACACAAACACATGTACACATGCAATAGTCCTCTCTTATTCCGTGTGCATTATCCTGCTGCGTGCTCACTTGCTGCTCTGGGTCCTCTATTTGTCACTGTGGCAATAATTGAAACTTTTCAGCAGTTTTCCACAGTGCTGTTGTCAAATAAAATAAAACCCAAACCCCACAAACCCCCCTCAGTGCACTTTACAAAGGCACAAAATTGTGTTTTGTCTTCCAGGATATTTTGCAGTCAAGATATCAAATGCCAAACACTCAACAACTTTCTCAAAATAAGTTTTGTTTGTTTTTCTTTTTCTTTTCTTTTTTTTTTTCCTCTCTGAGATGTTATTCAGAAATTGTTAAGTAGTATCAAATTTATGGGTAATCCCATGAAGAGGTGATGCAATTTGCTGGTGCTCAGCCTTTTCTTAGGAGAGACTAAAAAAAAAAGAGGACACATTCAGTGTGGAGTTTTCAGATCAGTGATTTACATTGTAACAAAGTGTGATTTCAGCTTTTATGGTAAAACAAGAGGAAATTAACATAAACTTTGGTGCAAAAATAGCAATATGTTCCAGTTGGAGCTTTCAGAAAATGCTTTAAAAGTAAATAGCAAGTTGAGCTCTTGGAAGCTTCTCTCCCTCACTCATCCCAGGTGCTGCCTCCTGGAATGGCACTAAAATTGCTCACCACTGTCTGGTAGCTGGGTCAGGGCTTGTGTAGGGGCTCCTGTGGCTTCAGGAATGAAAAGGGAGGATTCCAGCAATAAATCATCCCTATTTTGAGTTTGCTGAACTGTCCCTGTCATGTGACAACCTAATGCTGTTACTCTCTGTGTCATTAGATGTTTTAGCTATTGGAGTACTACTCCTCATTAGTGGGTACAATACTGCAGCTAAGATTTACATCAAGGCTTTCATGGGCCATAAGCTGAGGTTTTACAACATCCTGTTTCTTGTCACGTTCGTCCTTTTTGACCTTTTGGCAAAGAAAATACATACTTTACAAGTACCATACATGCTTTAAAAGTGCCATAGGTCCTCGGGCAGCAGTGCTTGGTAATTTTCAGTGAGTCAGTAGGTACCAGAGTGTTGACTGGTGAGACTTACAAAGGGATTTGGGTGCCTACAGCTGCCGATGGGGACGTGCAGGATCACTGGAGTAATTTAGGCACAGGAATTGCACTGCCTCTTCAAGGGGCTGGTGGCTTCTCAAGTGAGTAGGTGTGAGGCAGCTCTCAGAGCTGGCAGCTCCTGCAAGTCTTACGAGGCACTTACATGCCTCATTTGTAAATCTGCCCCTGAGGCACTTGTGATGAATTGTTCCAAGCCCTGTATTAGTTCCGTGTTTGTTTTGTCATCCGTGCAGGCTCTGACTTCTCTGGTCTTGTTTGCAAGGTTACCTATGGTGGGTCATTCCTTCGGTAGCTTTTGTTCAGCTCAAAGTATCTCTACCTGCCTTTAGTGGTCAATATAAAGCACCAGCCCTTCGTGTTGCTAATACTGAAGAATTAAAAATAGCTGGGACAAACCAACATTAATTTTGCAGTAGTTAGGCAGAGCTGATACAATATGCTTGGGTTATTCAGTGCTGCCTGTGAGCAAAGACTGCTGCTCACTTCTTTGACCTATGGCTCTTGAGATGCACAAATGCCCTTTTGTAGGTCAAAGAATCTTTGCCCTGTGCACGTACTCGTATTTATTTCATGCTGTTTGGTATAGCAATGAGTGTTTTGGGAGCTATGACAGCATATTAAGTAAATGCATGTATTTGTATGTAAATGTATTGCTTGTATGCAAATGTATGTGGTTTTTTACATCCCTCCTTTTCCCCCTGTGTTTCTGTAAGGCCAGCATCTGTTTGTAATAGGGTTGCTGCTTTCCTGAATATTGGATTTGATATAAGGTGCCTGGCTCTGTGATTTATGTTAATGAATTAACAATCACTGCAATTTCAGAATATATGAAAGAAATGGAAACTAGCTCTCCTCCTATATTTATTTCCTCGAGTTTGTATTCACTCATGATTTGCATTTGTCTTGAGAGCCACCCACACTGCTTTGCACAGGTTGGTGTAGCTGCAGAGGGCTCTGCAGCAGAGCAGCGTCTCCTCCTCGCTCTCTGTGTGTGGGTGCAAAGAGAACCAGTGCTGTCCTCCCTGGCTGGCCAGGGGATGCCAAAAGGGTTGCACCTCTGGGGTATTAAATGGAACTGTCTGCAGGATTTCTTCACGTTTTCAGGACATTTAACCTCATGCTGCTCCTTTACTTTTCCAGACTTTGCCTTCCTTCCAAACTGCCCCTTAGTTCCTCTACAACACAACTGCATTAGGTGCCTGCCTGGTGAGAGCCGGGCAGAACACTGGAAATAATCACACCAGTTTGTCCTCCCACAAAATTAGGGGTTGAGAAGGGCCTGCAGCTGCTGCTCCCTGTATGCTGGCTGCAGCACACACTCCATGCACACTCACTCACACACACATCCAGGGCTGCTGTGGCTCTGAGGAAGGGCTGCTCCTGTGTGTGCAATGAGCAGCAGCACTGCAGATGCTGCAGAGCCTCATACCAGAGGTGTCACGCTCGCTTTGCACGTGTGCTTTAACCAGTGCATTGCCATAGGGTGGTTCCCTGTGCCTCCTGTCCTAGTGGAATTAATGTGACAGGAACATGGGAATGGTGACATCTTTGTTAGAGGAGATGGGTGAACACTTTTGTTTATCCTGTCTGCTCAACTCACTGATGATCACCATCATCATCCTTGGCTTTTCCTTTCTGAGGAAGGAGCACATTAGAATTCTTCAGCCTGAAAAAAGAGGAGTGAAGGGAGATTTTTGAAATCATGAATTGCCGTTACTGAAAGTAATCAAGGCAGTGAACAGAGAACCACTACTGGCTATATTAATTGATTTATATTTATTACATATCTCTCTAAAGCTGTGCTTTTTACCACTAATTGCTGTAGAAATACCAGACTCACCTTCCTCAACAGATCATAATGCTTCTGTGACCTGTTCATCCCACTGCTGATGGGGCAAAGCCTTCTTCACTGGGTAGAGTTTCATCTGCAGTAGTTTTCCTTTTCTCTTCCACTCAACTTCCCAAGTAACTCTGGGTATTTTGTCTCATCCAGGCAATGTAGTTCCTATATCAGGTGTTCAGGAATAAAATGTGAGCATCTTCTGGCACCACAGAACTGGTTTTTGCTCTGTCTCCCCAGAGATGCTTTCTTTGGTGATGACAGCATTTGCAAGTGAGAAAATGTGTGTTTTCCACTTTTACTAGCTGAAAGTACAGCAAACTTATTTCAGGGACATGGGGCATTTTTAAATTAATCTTTTCTATAAATGTTGACATTGCATTACATGATTGAGATCATGGGAGCTAAACTCAGCAGTTCAGGATTTTCCAATTATTATTTTGCAAACATAAAGGAGAGAGAGCACAGGAAGGTTCTTCAAGAATGCCTTTTGTTATGCCAGGCTAACGGTTTTTTAATCAAACCTCTTTGAATGTATTCCATAAACTCTATTTGTTTCTGGCATTTCTAATTGTTGAGAGACTACTGAAGTCTACATAAATATTGTAAAATATGACGTTAAAGTAGGCTGCTACTTATCCTCAGGAAACATATTCCATTCTGCTGGATTAGGGTTTGCAGAGTTTTCAAACTCTATGAACATCCTTTAAATCTTGATAGTGAACAAGATACACTGAGCAGAGTCTGTCATTCAGCAGTGAAATGGAGTCAGCATTTTATTACTTATAGTACTGAAAGTAATTTAATGAGATTAACAGAAAAACCCAATTATATCAAATTGCTATGGCAGATATTTGGACTGAAAGTGCAGTGTAATAAACTCATATTCATATCAAAATGGAAAATCATGTGTAGCGTAGGGCTAATCATTAATTTTTTTGCATATTTAATCGGCTCATTTCTAAATACAGCTATGAAATCTCTTACTGATTTCATTGCAGTGTTGATTTTCCTCACCTTCAGTGTACTCACTGTGTTATTATAGTGTCATTTATGATATGAGTAGTATTACACTAATGCCTCATGGTGTACATTGATAGTGTTACTGCTTTTAATGCTTTATCGCATTAGGAAATCTGACCTTGATACACACCTGGTAATTTTTTGTCCTAACATATGATACCTGTTTCTGTACTGGCTTCTTGTAACCTCTCAGTGAGGTTGTTTCTGGAGGCAGCACCCGGATGGGCTCGGTGAGTGGAGGGATGAGGTGGGATGAGGCACCTGAAGCATCTTCTGTGCAACTTCCCACCAGCTGAAGTGTGCCCAGAGTGGGGAGTTTCTGCATTGCAAGCAGAATTCATTTGCTATTAATTTACTAAATATCACTGATCGAGGTCGGATAAGCCTCCATGTTACTGTTTTTATTGAATTGCTGTTGACAGCACTCCAGTTTGGTCCTAGCACCACCATGATACATCATGATTTACTAACTGTGGTCTGCTTTACATATTTAGCAGAATTCCCTGTTACAGAAAGGAAAATATTGAACTATATGTGTTGATAGTTAAGTGATGAGGTGACTGGATTTTAAGTTGCATATTTACAGTGCAATTTGCAGCTCACATTAAACTGCACTAGTTATAGCCAAGATAAGGAGATTTTAATAGTTGCTTGGATAACTCATCTTTTTTCTTGCTTGTGTAGTATTACCAGACAGCATTTCAAATTGTGGAGTGAAATCATTTAACTAGATCTGTCATGAAGGTTTCCATTTCTTGTCTCCTAGAAATTACTATTTTTTTAAAAATGAAATTCGTGTGTTGAGGTATCAAATGTGGAAGTAGATAAGGATCATTCCATAGTTAGTAGTTTAAAATATTTGCTACATAGTTTAAATTTTGTTTAGTGTATCACTTAGTATGTGTATTTCCTATGGAATTTATAGTGGCCTGACCAGTAGGGTTGTAAAATGACATATTAATGCATTGGAACTGTACTATAAATCTTTATCCTTGTATGATTCACCCAACCCTTTATGGTCACATATTTGGAAAGAAGAAATGCCGTTACCTTAATGTACAATATTCAGACCTGAGAACCATTTGGTGGTGAGGAGAAGCTGTTGCTGTTGACTTTTATACTAATAAAAGTATGACCAGACTAATGGCACTGACACAGCAGTGATGGTGCAAGGAGAGTGCAGAAGTCTGGAAGTAGGTAGGCTAATACTGCTTTTGAATGCTTACAGAATCGTCCTGAATTTCATAGTCTCTTGTCTTATTTTTTAAGCCCTTGAAAGCTTTTATCTATTTCAGTAAATAACGGATCAAGAGCTAGGAATGAACCAGGGTTGTGAAACAAGGGCTGCTATTGACAAGACCACTGTCTCAGTTGTAGGATTTGGTAGATGTTTTTTGCTGTAGAGAATGAATGCAGAAAGGGAGAGGTCCCTTGGACAAGGCAGCCGAGATAGGTTTGGTGCTTTTGAGTGTAAAGAGAGAGCACAGGAGTTTGTTCACTATGCTAAAGCAAAATAATTTGACTCAAATTTGAGGCTACTCTTTTTCTGAGTGTCTAGTTTGAGAAATCAAAGGGCTGATTTAGAATACGTGTTGAGAAGAGGGAGTTTTGACGATGCTGCCAAATTCTAACAGGTCTTTAGAATGAGTGAATTGTCATCTTTCAGAGGCCTGTAACGAGTAGATTTGGCTGGATAATCACAGGGGCAGTAAATGACATATTTCAGTATTTCACACCCCTCCTCAAAAGCATCTCTATACTTGTATTTCTCAAAGAGCAAGCCTCTGTAGTTTTTGAAAGGACAGAATCGCAAATGTCATCCTTAATTTTGTTTTCAGAAAAAAAAGGTAATCTGCTTTATTGAAAACTCACATCCCTTTATCTCCAAGTTTGATTTAAGGATCATCTCTGTATAAAACCTCCTCTTGAATATTCCAGCTTAGCAAATATAGAAGGCATTGAAAATAGGGCATTGTGGAAAGAATTCAGCAACCTCAGGTACAGGAGCCCCTTCCAGTGATGTGTCTGATATGGCACCACCTGCCACATTGACTGTGCCGTGATCAAAGCCATGGTGAGATCTGGGAGTGGAACTTGCATGTCCCAGTCCAGTACATCCACAGTGGGGTATTTCTTGCCTTTTAAAGTCTTCAATTGGTTGTGATTCATCATGCTTTATTAAAAGGATCTCTCAGCATTAGGTCTCCTATTAGAGGGAAGTTTTCATTTCCCTCTAATCGAGCTGCCAAGGAGGTTACCTGGCAGGATGCAGCATGGCAAAAGTGTTTCAGTCCTGAAATGGTAATAAAGATTTAGAGCTAGTTCTCTGGAGCTCTTTAGTCTTGATAAAATGAACAGTTCTAATTACGGAATATTTGTTGAGCCTGTGGTGACTCAGCCACTGGTGCAATAAAGAGGAACAGAAACACTGTCCATCCTGCTTGGAAGATGCTCCTCCTATGATTTTGTGGCATGAATGACTGGAGCTGGCATCACAAATAGTTGTGATTTGGGCAGCCCCTCACCTATCAAACTTCCCTCTGCCTCAAAAGCTCTCATCAGCCCTTTTTGAAAGCTTATTACTCTTCTGTAAAGTTAGGTAGTATTTACCTTTATTTTGAAAATGTCTAGTTCACGGTGAACAATTCTGTAGTGGCACTTTGCTACGCTCAGATCAGATTGTTTTCATTCTTTACTGAAAGAAAAATCTGAGTATCACCTACAGTGCTTGCAGTGGTAGCACTATTGCTGATCAGGGCATCTGCTCAGCTGCAGAAGATGCTGGGAAGAAGCATCTATTCCAGTTAGTTTGAGATTTGAAGTGAGTGGTAGGTGAACACTGCTCTTGACCTGAATTTCTGTGCTAACGAACCCCATGGGAATAGGCCTGTAGAATTTTAGAAGGGTTGAATTGGTGGATTTTATAGAAATTAAACTTCTTTTAAAAATCTCTATAGCTCAGCAGAGAGCACTCTGTGAATTCCTATAGGGTCATTTACGAGTTCTATAAATACAGGTCATTCTCTGTTGAATTGCATAGTAACTTACCATAAAAGAGTAGTTGACAACCTCAGCTTATTCATTGTGCCAAAGCGTGGTTCTCTCTGGCACAAAAACCTCTTTTACTGTGAGGGTGGTCAAGTGCTCCAGCTCTGCCCATGGAGTCTATCTTGGAGACGCTTGGAGATGTTTAAAACCTGAGTGGACATGGCCCTGAGCCACCTGGATTCAGTGATCTCCAGAGGTTCCTGCCAGCCTCACCCATTTTGTGTGATTTTCTCTGAGGTGTTCCCTCCCAGTTACCCACAGGTACACAACTGGAACCATGAGGTGCCATGGTCTGTTCTGTAGGACCTGTGGTTACTTTCAGACCCAAATGCCTTCATAATAACTCTGTGTCTCTTGGGACAGATCTGATCCATGATCTTATTCTCCTGAACAAGGGCTTCAAAGAAGGACTATTAGTACTTAGATAGTAACTAATCTCTGGAGTCATTGCATCAGTGTACAATTCCAGGTCATGTCCATGCAGCACAAGGACTGCCTGTTCCCCTTACCAGCCTGCCCCTGCAAAGCACTGCCGTCGTGCAGGGCAGGATCCCAGTGTGTTCCATGCTCTGGTGGGGGAGATCCATGAGTGCTCACAGATCCCACAGACATGATCTGGCACAGCATCATTGCTCTGGTTACAGACCAACAGGTAGAGATGAATGTCCCCTGTATCTCCTATAGGAGCAGTGCCACAGTTACTGGTCTATCTGTGTGTGACTTGAGGAGCCCTTTACCATGCCGATAATGACCTTCTAACGCTTCTTTTAAAAGGCCCTAAATCAAAAATGAGCTGTTCTCTTTCCCTTTTCAATCCTCTTGCCATTGATAACAAACCAGCACTATAACTCTGTGCCTCAACATTGCAGTGTCTGAGGCAATGGTTTACAAAACCCCTTAGGGAAGGAGAAATTTTATCACAGTCTTAGCCATGAACACCCTGTGTGGTACCAGGACCTGTTCTCAGCCACAACAGCCATGGCTTCTGCTGTCTCGCTTGGAAGAAGGCAATAATGAAGAAACAGCTTCAGAAGGGCTTAGGAAAACAGCAGGTAGAAGAAGGTAGGGGTAGAAAAAATTGATAACAGAAGTTTTTGACTAAGGTGGTGTCCTCTACAGAAGGTTGCATCTGCCAGCAAGAAAGAATTGAACTAAAGATGGTTGAGGAACATAGGGACCACCTACTCATTTTTCCTTCCCCTGCCAGGAGTGAGCCCCTGTGTGACACAAGTGAACATTGCACGTTCTTCATTTGATGCACCAGCCACCACAGGTGCTGCTCTGCAGCAAAACCAAGTCCACCAATTTATGAAAACCTGAGATTACCAAATACATTTCCCCCCTCCCCCAAATCATGGGGAGAGAGACTAAAGATTTTCCAGGAAGGTATCATTCAAATAAAAAAAACCCAAGGTTTCCACTGAATGGATACACCTGGGGGAAATAGGCTTTGTAGATGGGACCAAGTTGTGCAGAAGTTGTTTTTAAACAGCATTATAAATACAAATTGAGTTTAGATGTCTCTGTTGTAGCATTGAGGAATCAGGAACCTTTGGCAGGAAAAAATCTGAAGTACTAAATTGTTCCATTAAACTCCATTAGGCATCGTAATTAAGCAGGTCAGCTCATTTCAGACTTAAATTTATAACAACACACCTAGAAAGCCTTTGCAGAATTGGAGGTCACCCACAAAACAAATTGACACTGTATGTGAAACTTAAAATCACAGAATTGCTGCAAAGACAAGAATCCCTCCATACTGGTTTTTGAAATTATTATAAAAATTATATTTAACATCTCTGTTTATGGTTTGCTTCATTCCCAGAAGGCCATATTCAGGTCCCACATGGGAGCAAACAGAGAAGTTAAGTTATGCTTGTGCGGTGTACTTGTGGTGCCCCTGAGAGTGTTTGAGCCCATCGTGCCACCAACCCCTTCCTCATGTGTGGGGACAAAGGGATCAGGACAAGATTGGAGCTTGAGACCCAAGGTTCTCTGACAGGTATTTTGAATGTGGAGCAGGTTGGAGTTATGTTTTTAGAACTGCTGGAATGAATTAGAGATCTGAGACTGGGCATATGTTATTGTATTGTTATGGACTCAGCTTTTATATGTGATTAGACCAAAAAAGAGTAGAATTTTAGTACAACTCCAAAAGTAATCAGGGTGTGCATTCAAATCCAGCCCTTCAACATCATTCTTAGTAGTTTAGCTCAAGTCACCTTGCATCCTATGCAGCTACATGGAGGTAAAATTTGGTCTTGTAGCTTCATTTTAACCATCCATCTGCATATCAGAATTATTCCATAGGCTGGTTAAGTAAGTTTCTAACCTGCACTGGAAGTATCTCTGTGTGATTTGGCTAAGACCTTTAGAAATAAAGGTAGTGAAAAATAAAGGCAGCTTTGAAAATTTATATTTATAAGCTCTGACAATGGAGCAGTTAACTAAGACATAGTTTATTGTGTCAGTCATTAACGTAGAAGAACCTGAGCTGTTTCCTAATGATTCCAACACGAGGCATTGTATAGAGTGATCCAGTAGCATAAAGAAACTACTCACAGCAACTGAGAGAGGAGGGAAGTAGACCTTATCGCTGCCTTGCAGCAAAATGCTTCACAGTAAATTGGCTCTGCATAGCTCAGGCTTTTTGTGATGCTGCTCCCAGGATTCAGCCCACAGCCACTTCCAGGCACCCCCTCCAAAAGGTCTCTAAAGTTTTAGTTTTAAGTACAATGCATTGCCAATGTGAGTGATCTTCTCATGAGGCAAAGCACCTGTGTTGTTTTGAGGTTTTTTGGTGTATTGCAGTTTCCTGAAGCCATTCTTTCCAGTGGCAGCAGTGAGTGATATCTCATGTGGTTTATTGCTCTGGTAGCTCTCCTCCACTGTGCAGCCTTGGTCTGCTTGGACAAAATCTATTCTTTACTGATACAGCACACGTGAGCTGACTGAAGGGCTACATTTTCATGTGTCATTTTTCTTGCCCTCCATATCTCTTTCTGTCCTGCTATTGTCCTTTGGATGTCAAGTGATATCAAGGGTTTTGTACCCTGCAGGCCTCCCTGCTCCAGGGTTGTTGAAGTAATCTCCCTCTGGTATCTTGACTCCAGCTTTGACTTTCCTTGAGAGGCAAACACTCTTTGACAAGATAAAATATGTCAGTTGTAATTCTTAAATCAACTGAAACATCGAATCGTTTGGTAGGCAGGGACAAAATTACACGAATGGTCAGAAGAACTCCAGTAGGCAGCAGAGAGAACATGAGATGATGCTGACCGTCACAAGCAATCCTGCAGCCTAATCAGCTTGCCCCTTTCAAGCTGCACCAAGAGTTTCTCCAGCTAGACTTATTTTGAAAAGGCAACATAGTACTGTGGACTCCATTAATACTTAAGATTCATCAGGGGTTTTGATTGTGTACATCTGAAAGGTTCCAATTTCACATTAGAAATAAAATCCAGCTATTTGCCAGTGACAGCTGATGGCATTGTTACTGGCCAGGACTGATTGTCCCGCACTCAGGCACAGTGTGAATATCTTGCTATAGCCTTGTCATTCTCTCTCTCTTATAAACATGCTCCTTTGCTCCTATAGCCCTACTGTGAATTAGACCTGGCTGTACCAATCAATCTGCTGACTGTGTAAACATCCCTCTTTAAGTTGAGACCATCACCATAACTCTACTTTCTCCCATTTTCCTCCCTAATCTGTCAATAGCTACTGTAGTGCTTCAGTTTTAGTTAGAGCTGGCTGAGTCACACCTGTCACTTGTTATTTGCTTGTTCCAAACCAGTGTGTTCTCGGATGAACTGCTGGCAGCAGGAGAATTCGACTAACGTGGTTGTGGGAAGAAACACTGAACCTTTTGGTACACTTCACAAAATGTTCTCTGAAAAGACTGGTCGAACTTGTTAACTGTTTCATGCAACCCAAAGCTGCCTTTTTTTCTCTCAGGTAATTTACAAGTTATTATTTCACAATATTTGCTGATTTTAGTGTGAGGGGCAATCATTTTATAGCTTACTCGGAGCTTGAGAAATCCTTGATAGGACTTGGTTGTCTTTCCCTAGAGGTGGAAAATCTTTCTGAATCACAGTTGTATTTGAGTTGATATCTTCTGGGAATAAATCAGTACAGAGCCTAAACTTCATTTTCCAGGGTATGCAGAAGTGGTAATTGTTTCTCATTTCGGTTTTGTACAATGTCCTATAGACCCTGTAGTCTGATTCACTCTCAGTTACTCTCAGAGCATTGCAGAGGATGTGGCAGATACTCCTTATGGACAAAGGAAATCCTAATTTGATCATCTGACATCACTCATAACATCTATAGCAAATCCTTTTCCCTTAGTAGATAAATTTGCACTCTAATATGTCAACTGTTTTTAGATTTTTTAATAAATAAAATAAATTGGAAGAAAATCTGAGGGACTTAAGTGAGAAATGGAACAATATGGCACATAAATTATAGTGTGGTTTTGAAAGAGCAACAAAGTCCTAAGAAATTGTGTTGCTAATGCTTTATATGAAATTAAAAAATCCAGTGCTGGAAATGGGACAGGAAAAGTGTACAAAAGTTGGACTGTGTTTAGCAGTCCCACTACACTAGACTATAAGAACAGCCTGTTATAATCTTAGCACAAGTTATTGC